>VVAS01110932.1:10493-20712 GCA_015103295.1 Ptychochromis oligacanthus | reverse complement strand
TTTTTAAATACCCTGGGAACCACAAGTAACCCTGCAGTCTGAGAGCGAAGTGCTCTATTGGGATAATATGGAACTATGAGGTCTTTAAGATATGATGGGGCCTGATTATTTAAGACCTTGTAGGTAAGAAGACAGATTTTAAATTCAATTCTGGATTTAACAGGGAGTCAGTGAAGAGAAGCTAATATGGGAGAAATATGATCTCTCTTTCTAGTCCCTGTCAGTACTCTCGCTGCAGCATTCTGGATTAACTGAAGGCTTTTCAGGGAGGTTTTAGAACATCCTGACAATAATGAATTATTGTCCAGCCTAGAAGTAATAAACTAGTTTTTCAGCATTACTCTGAGACAGGATGTTTCTAATTTTAAAAATATTGTGCAAATGCAATATAAGGAAACAGTATATATGGTTTACCATACCTAAAATTCAATTTTAACAGCTGAAAAGTCCACAAATGAACTGCTTCTCCAGTCTAACTCCGCAGGTTCTTTTGGGTAACTCTTGAAGTCAGAAACCTACATTTTGACCACAGTAACTGTAACTAATTCTAGTTACTGTGGTCAAATTGCAGTTTATAAGTTGTGACTTAGTCAGATAGGGAATATGTAACACTGCTGCAGAGACTGCAGCTAGACGTCAAGTACTCTGGTTTGATGCCCCAATAACATCCACTGTTTGTCTCAACAAGGTTAAAAGAATGTTCCAGTGCTCCACTTTCTTTACTTCACTTTACTTTCTGTAACACAAAAAATGTTCTTGGCTGACCTTGTTGTGTCTTTTTTAACCCTAAACTGAGATAATGAGCAATTTCTGTGTTGGTGCGACATAAAATTTGATTGAAACTCTGTTTAGAGTAATCTGATATAAATAATCTATATTTTAATACAGATCAGTGAAAACTCAAAACTAACCCTCATGATGAAAATGTGTAGCTCAAGGCTTGAAGTACTGTCTGTGCAGACACCACAAAAGGTTTACAAATTTCTGTCTACATAAACAGATTATTTACAAATCTGTTAGAAATACCTCTGAAGAAGAATATCAACTCTGGCAGATCCTCCTTCCTCCATTCTGTGCTTCCAATTTTGAAATGAAAATATCTCAAGGAATCTTAGGACCCTTTGAGACCTTAATGAATCTAGTTTATACTGAGCTCATTCACTATAAATCTCTTTCTGTATCAAGTCAATAACACACAAAAGACTTGAGGTAGGGTCCTAAGGCTGCAGCCAGCGATTATTGTCATAATCGCTGCATCTCACAGTTATTATTTTAAAGATTAAATGATGCATAAAATGTCAGAAAAGACATATCATCCTTGTTTTTCAAGGTAAGATATCAAAATTGCACTCAAAAGCCTAAAAAACATGACGTCAAAAATAGAGCCTGACCGAGTTTTAAGACCGATACCAATACTGATATTTGGTGATTTAAAAATCCGATATATCGGCTGATTTATTTTTTCTTTCAGACACACAAAACAAACAGATTTCCCAAACATTTGCTATGTGTAGTTATTTATGAGTTCTTACTAAGTGAATATGACAGTTCAGGTTAAAAATTATCTTGTTTTATTGTCACAACAAGTTGTGGATTACTCGTTTGTGCTCTTCCTGACTCCTTGGGTGGTTGTTGTGTTTATGGGGTTCCAAACACATGAGTTACCAACAGTGAATTTGCAGATTGCCCTCTGGTGGACTACTCAACGTCAGCACTCATAAAGTGGTTGAATGGTGTTTCTCCTGTCTCTTCTTTGCTTTTAAAATTTTCATTTATTGACTGATAAATGAGAATTATTTGCCGATACTGATATATCGGCAAATAGCTAATATCGGGCTCTAATCAAAGGCCTACAGATTTTTGTGTGAGGATGTTAATCCAGCCTTGGTGGTTATTTCTAAGTTAAATGAGCAGTAAAATACATAAACAATGATGGGGTGCAGGTAGACAGTAATTCAGAATTTCTCTAAATGATGTTATTATTTTCTTCAACCAGGAGCTTTGGAGGAGAACTTGAACCGTCACTCAGGCCTCCTAGACCTTCACGCTGCTCAGCTCAATCTCAATAAGCAGCACCTGCAGGAGCTTGAGGCAACGTCCTATGACGGGAAGCTGATCTGGAAGATTGAGGACTTCAGGAAGAGAAGAGAGGCTGAGGCCAAAGGTCAGCCACTGTGCCTGACCAGCGTGCCATTCTACACAGGACGCTGTGGGTACAAGATGGCCATCAAAGCCTATCTGAATGGGGATGGGGAGGGAAGGGGCACTCACCTGTCGCTTTATGTGGTCCTGATGCCAGGAGACTTTGATGCTCTTCTGACATGGCCTTTCAAACAGACCGTGTCTCTGTCTGTTCTGGACCAAAGTGGTGCTGCTAACCACCGAAATCTCAGCTTCAGGCCCGACCCTACTGCTAAGTGCTTTCAGCAACCCGCTGCTGAGTCTGGGAGCAATGTTGCTGTTGGATTTCCCTGCTTCATTCCCTTTAACATGCTGGAAGCTCCCCAGAATGCAGTGTACATCAAAGACGACACACTGTTTGTGAAGGCCAAGGTGGATATGGCGGGTTTAGAGCAGCTCTAAGATTCTTTTAATATCTGGTGATTGGCTCAGGAACGACACTGTTGTGCTCTGTTTTTACTGCAGCTGTCTAATTTTTAAACAAAAAATACCATGAGAAGAATTTCTTAGAACTTTAATCACATAAAATGCTAAATTAAAAATGTAATTAAATTTAAAGGGCTAGTGTTATAGAGTTAGATGAGATTTATACCTGTCTAAAAAAATGGGGACCCGTCATATATATATAATTAATCTATGACCAGAGCACTTCTAAGATAATGAGGAGCTCCTACTCTCTGGACTTCTGGTTTCTAAGGGCCCCATGCAGCTGTAGTCCAGACGTGAAAATGCTAGTCTAAATGTGAGCAAGAAAGTGAAGGAGAGTTTCAGCATCACCTCAGGGTTCATGGAAGACTGACTGAAGCTAAAGACCAAATCCTTTAAAGACTTTAGTTGTTATTATTTTTTATATATATAATTTGTTATCTCAAGAGTATGACTTCATTGTCTGATTCAGAGTTTGGCAGAAATGAATTACGTTTACTGTTATATTTACTGTGCATTCAGATGGATTTATCAGGCTACTTTTATTTATTTTTTTAACATATGAATCCATGCACGCTGGATTTGGCAGCTGGTCTGCTTATTCCAGCTGTGCTGGTGCAGCTACACCCAGTCATGACTCTGCTCACAGCAGAATAATGGCTGAAGCTACAATGGGAGATTGTAGAGTACACGGTGCAGAGTACAGCAACCTATATTCGTGAAAGCTGCTCTGAGGTCAACTCAGTAGTATACATACACAGTTAAAAAAACAACTTTAAATCTTACACTCCTCCTTTTTTGTCCTAATATAAATACACAGCTTTGAGAGGCATCTCCCTGGCCATATTAACTGTCACCATTGTAGACTGGTGAATGATCACGTTTTAGCCACAGATGGTACTGCTCAGACAAAAGTGAGAAAATGAACACATGTGTATTCATGATACATCACATCACTGCATGTGAATGAGTATAAATGTTCATGTTCACATGATACTAAATATTTTCTACTTACTCTTGATCTTGTGTGGAGAAGCGATTTAAAGAGGTGCCAAAAAAACAAAAAAATACATTATAATTGTGTGGTTACAAATATTTATAACTCTGTTATTCATTACAGTGTTTACTCTATGATCTGCTGCTCTATGATCTCCCTTGTTTGACACTGTTTCAGAAAGAATGCTTCTCTAATCTTATTCATGCCGAATAATAACAGCACTGTAACATGTTAACACTTTTCATGTGTACTTCTTGATGAAGAATATTGACAGATGTTTGACCTTTAACAACCTGTTCTTAGTTACAATCGAGAAGGCAGTTGCCTACCCTCTGCAATGTTTGACCCTTAGACCCTATCACCCTTTTGTTTTACCTCTACTTAGTCTTTGACCTTGTCATCCTGTTGTTGTCTTCCATACCCTTGATCTTGTACCCTTTGTCACCGTTAATCACCAACATATTAAGCATACCCGACCCATTTATTGTTTTTCCCTCTCATCCTCTTGTGCATCATCTTGGGGTGGCTGTGGCTCAGGAGGTAGAGCAGGTCATCTACTAATCGGAAGGTTGGTGGTTCGATTCCAGGCTGTTCCAGTCTGCTCCGGTCTGCATGCCAAAGTATCCTTGAGCAAGATACTGAACCCCGAGTTGGTCCCGATGCGTTCATCGGAGTGTGAATGTGAGTGAATGTTGGATAGAAAGCACTTATGTGTAGAAAAAAAGTGCCTGTAAGAATGTGTGTGAATGGGTGAATGAGGCTTGTGGTAGTTTAAAAAGTGCTTTGAGGACTCAAAATAGAGCTGAAAAAGCGCTATATAAGAACCAGTCCATTTACCATTTACCCTCAGTATAAAGATCATGTTTCATCAGTGGCTCAGGTCCAGCTTACCTCCTCACTGACCCACTGTCTGGGTTGGTAAGCCAACTCTATGCCAGAATACTTAAGAAACACACCACCACAGCAAAACCATGGAAAACAGGGCTTGGAGTCATTTCTTCAGCAGTTATAACAGACATGCCCAACATGTTGTTAGAACCGGGGAAAAAAAAGGAAAAAATCACACTTCTCCTGTCATTTATGATGATTTTAAAAATAAATGTATTCCATGAGAAAACATTATATGTTTGAACAGACATGACATAAATGAATATTGTACTACTCTTAGCACTCTTAAAATGATCTGTTAAAGCATATTTTTATGGTTATCCATAATGAAAATGATCCTAATGGTACAGAGCCTCTGAAGTCCCATAGGGTGATATTTTTATCCTGTGGGTATGAGGTAATTTAGTCTAAATGAATGTCTCTAACAACCACTAAATAACCACTATATTTTACAGAGAAAACCGAGTTTTATTTTCCCCTTAGAATGTCCTCAAATGAAATTCCTGCTGCTCTTGCATATTGACCTATGCACACATGAAAAAAAAATAAATCACCATAAGGGACTGGGCTCGGTATAAATGATAGGAGCAATTAGATTCCTTGAGCATAAATCTAATTTCCTGATTTATTTTCAGTTTGTAAGTTATAGTATTCTAAAAATGTAAATAAAAATGTCCTCACAGAGTATGATATTTATATAAACCTCTTTAAAGACTACTTTGAGGGAGCAGCAGAGACAGACAGGAGATGTGGGGAAATCACATGATGTTTCATCACAAACTGGTCATAAATACAAGTGTATTAGGACCTCTGTGCTGGATGGTAATGTCAGCCATATCTGCATCAAATAAAACAGTGGACTCAAACAGTGTTGTGTTTTTTCTTCTGCTTCAGTTACTGAAAACTCAATAGATGCTACTGTACTTCACTGTAAGTCTTGTTATTGCGATGACTACCCATAAGTTTTGGCAAAGTGCTGCACCACAGTACTTTTACTTTTTTGACTAATCTATGCAGACCTGGTGATCATCTAGTAAGTCTAGGATCAATTTGTTATTCATTTGACTTTCTCAGATCAGGATTTACTGCTTTATTTTCTATAGCAAGGGTGTACACAACCAGACAATCAACTAGACACAAAAAACAAATAAATTGGGCTGAGCAGTTAATGTGAAATCTGAGGGGGAAAGAATCCTGTTTTTTGATTGGCTGACGGGTGAAAACCAAGTCGATTTTTATGGCTGCATCGTTACTCAAAAGAAAATAGGTCTGCTTCACCTTCCAGAGCGCAGAATGACAGAATTGGTAGACCTTCCTTCAACCTTGACGTATTGATGACTGAAATGAATTCATAAATGGATTAATGAACCTATGCCATCAAATGCACCAAGAATCATATTACAATAAAGAATGTAGGAATTCATATATGTTTGTCTTAAATTTTTTATTGAGTTGAAAAAAAAAGTCATACCCGACATACAAACAGTACAAAATTAACAAAAAAAAACCTGAAAAGCATAAATAAATATAAATTGCACATATGTGGAGTACTGTATGCAAGCACAGCAGTCTCTGAATATTCCTGGTTTGCGGTTAAAATCTAAACAGGATTTTCATCAAGTTTTACATGATTCCAGTGGGGTGTGTTACAAAGCTATATTAATGGGTTAGCAGCTGTGTTGAGCCTAAAGTCAGAGTTTTCAGTGTCACAAAGTTTAGGCTGAACACTAAACCTGGCCAGGCACATTTTCACTTATTTATTTATTTTTTTTTAATGACAGTCAGCTGTAAGTGTGATAGCCTATCCCTGGAGCCTATCCCAGCGGTCATAGGGCGAGAGGCGGGGTACACCCTGGACAGGTCGCCAGTCTGCTGCTGGGCTAACACAGAGAGACAGACAACCATTCACACTCACATTCCCGGAGAGAACCCACGCAGAAACAAGGAGAACACGCCAACTCCACACAGAAAGGCCTCAGGCTGGAGTCGAACCCAGTACCTTCTTGCTGTGAGGTGACAGTGCTGACCACTATGCTGCCCAGAAAATATTCAATCAATACATTTAGTTTTACTTTGATCTGGCCAAAAACTAAAGTGATTCCTATGTTTCCTTCATCACAGATCATAGACCTGCATTCTGTACTGTTAAAATGAATCATTTAAATTTTCAATGCTCTAATGTGCAGCTGGAATAAATGGCCACACGCTGAGCGGGGAAACAAATATCTGAACTCACGAATTCACAGATTAAAGATTTTCTTCAGCTTTACTCTCGTCTTATTAGCAGCACCAGTGTTGGCTTTTGCAGTTTTATTTTTCAGATTATTCATCTATTTGTATCACAAGTTTCTCTGAAAATGTCTCTGACTGAAATAGGTGGCATTTAATTCAATTTTCTGCATAAAAATAGTGGAATGACATGTCAAACGCCCCCTTTTGTGCTCACAGCTTGAAGCAGAAAGCTTGGGTTAGCAGGGAAAGTTGACAACCACTACTGTGATACCTGTAGGTGCTGTCAAGCCAGCTAACACAAAGAAAGCCCAGCTATGGTGAATTTGCATTATAGTACACCCCTCTGGACTCATAGGATTTATTTTCGTCTTCTAAAAAGTGAGAGGAGGCTTGTGGGAAAGGCTGTCAGTCAGGATTACTCTGTATGAACTGATTAATCATCTCTCTTTAAAGATGCAACAGGTGATTTGTTCTTAAGAATATATTTTATGTATTAAATCAACCCTCCCCAGTTTAGCCTCTGTCAGTGTTCCTTTTGTGATGTTTGATCCCTCCGTTAGCGTGTGAAGTTTAAACTGTTTTCTCTCCTGCAAATCAGTGAGCGGCTTCAGACCAGATTCCTCTAGATGACTCTTGCTCAGCACCAACTCTCTCAGGTGTGGAGGATTTGACCTGAGAGCTGAGGCCAGATACTCACAGCTGCTTTCTGTTAACCCCGACAACCTGAGACGGAGAAATACACTTTGTTACAAAAAACACCGATTTTTTAACTTCAGTGTCCATTGGTTGAGACTTTGAAACATTTTTCTATACTAGCCAGTTTATGTATTTACTGAGCAATCAGTTAGCAGAAAATGACAAAGTTGTAAAAAAAAAACAACAAAACTTTAAATTCTTCAAGCTTCAAATGCGATCATTAATGTCCATTCATTAGTCAGCTAATTTGTTTGTTTGCTTTATGAGGCCTGGATTATGGTTTGGACAAAACAAGCTTGTCCTTTTTAGAATCAATCTGGATATCAGTGACAGGCATGTTCACTATGAGTTTTTACCTGTCGATCAATACATTTATTGGGACAGATAATAACAAGGGGGTTCATTTTTTTTGCTCTTCAGCTTGACATTGCTTCCAGGTAATGCGATGGAGATGCTCACATTAGAAAGTAGCATCACCCTTTGGTCCCATCTGACACAGTACACACATTCTGCACTAAAACCGTCATGTGTTCATGCATCCAGATGTCAAGATAAGTAGGTCACAGCAGACCTGCTTATCTTCAGTATCTAGCTACAGAAGGGGAGTGAGCATAAACAGAGTAACTGTTTTTGAAGTGGCAAATATAAACCAAAAGGGTTGAGACGCACTGATTTGCAAATCTCATAAGCCAACATTTTATTCACAATAGAACAAAAAAACAACAACAACAACAACAACAACAACAAAAAACACATCAAATCTTTAAACTGAGACAAAAATAAACAAACAAACAAAAAAAGCAATGTGTGAAAACTAATTTCACTGATGGAGAAAAGAGAAAGAGACAAAAGGAGAGGAAGATGAGAGATTATTTCCAAAGGTAAGGACTGCTAAGTTAGTGACATTTTATAAACCGGAAATTTAAAGCTTACAGGTAATGTCCTAATTTAAACATTTTACTCAGACAGTGGATGATGTGTTGCTGATTCTTATAGAGAAATACCTTTGATAACAAACTAAATGATTATTAAATGTTATTCAAAGGTTATACTGCACAGTAAGTGCATGCTAAACTGGGTAGCTTATAGTATTTGACTATGTTGGACTGTTTATGGTCACAGTTAGGTTAGGAGTCACCAGTTTGAATTTAAGATGATGATGCCAATTTCCACCTTTGTACTACCTTTATACTGGCTAGTGGCTGGAAAGCAGCCGTGATGGCTCATGTAACATCTGTTTATATATTGCAGAATGCAGCTGGCTAAGAGGGGAGAGGAGTATACCTCAGAGCAGCACAAATCCACAAATCACAGCCCGTCACAAAGAAAACAAAACCACTGGATCTCCCAATACAAATTATTATTTCACTTGTTTGTAAGCAAGTCATTTTTCATGCTGCACCACTACACCAGAACATAGGGTTCCCCCACCTGACAAATCCCAGTTTAACCCCATTTACAGAATAGTTGTCATTTAGGTCCATTTAGGCCCACTTCAACCAACCACAACCAAAAAAAACACTGCTTAGCCAAGAAAGACAGAAAGGACAGTTTCAAGAAAGAAAGAAAATATGAAACAAAATGGACCAATCTCACCTCAGTATCTCCAGCTTACACTCAGGTTGCTTCAGCCAATCAGAGAGCAGCATCAACCCCTGGTCTGTCAGGATGTTGTGGCTCAGGTCAAGCTCTTTGAGAGCGGAGGAGCGGCTGAGAGCAGACGTCAAAGATCTGCAGCCAGCTGCTGTTAAACTGCAGCATTTCAGGCTGCAACAAGAGATTTTACTTAGAGTTTTCAGATCAGAGCTATAGGTGATGTGACAACAGATCTCCAGGTTGTCTTTTAACAAATTTTAACTGCTGTCCAGGTTTCTACTGTCTAAAAATGGATGAATCTTAACAATTTGGAAACTCCCTGACCTTTAGTCTAGTATCAGGTTTCCATTTGAATAAAACTAAGAGGGGTGATGATTTTTTCCCCAGAGTGTCAACCACCTCTCTAATTAAAGTTGACAAAACTTTGCTTAGCATTTATGAAGAGTATGTACATTTGATGAATATTAAATGACATTCTGTAATGTATAAATTAATATGACTATAAATCCTTTTGTGCACATATAAATGGAGGCTGGAGTGTAAACAGATATACAATGACAATACAGTAAAAACACAACTGAGACATCATAGGTCTTCATAAGGAGGCACAACAAAGCAATAATGACAACAATACTCACTTTAGTGTCTCCAGTTGACAACGTTCATCTGCCAAGAACTGAGAAAGGGTTTCAATACTGGCATCTCTGAGGTTATTTCTTGTCAGATCCAAAACTCTGAGGTGTGCAGGGTTTGACTTCAGACTGGAAGCCAGTGCAGCACAGCCACTCTCAGTAAACCGACAGCCGGCAAGTCTGTTGGGGGAAATAGTTTTAACTTTAAGGTGTTAACAAAATAGAAGCTCCAGACCCTGACCTCTGACTCAGCAGCTGGGATTTTCAAATTCGTGGGTCAGATGGACGAATTATCCTCAATTTAGTACGTACTGGTCAACCTGCCAATTGTCCTTACCTAATGAATCTATATCTGTATAATCATGCAGAGATGGGCCAGTGCATGTGTTCTTTAAGTTTTTAGCTCTGTAAGTGAACAGACCCAGAACGTTCTTATTAAAGACTTACTGAAGTCTTGTGTATGGTTGCTTCCATGGTGCAAGCCAGATGCAGTATGGGCTGTGAGTTTGATTTTTTTTTTTTTTTTTTTTTTTTGCAACATTTTTTTTAACACTTAGGGGAATACATAAGG
>VVAS01110928.1:0-13140 GCA_015103295.1 Ptychochromis oligacanthus | reverse complement strand
AAAAGTATTGTGACACAGCAGGAATTCTGTGTCCAAACTCAGAATGGCAAAGTTCCCGATTTCTGACCCACAAATCGAGGAGCGGATAGTTGATCTTGGCTCTCTTCTACTTGTGAATATCAGCTCTCTCTCTGTGACTCTTCACCTCTCATTTGGTGTCCTCTTACCCTGTGAACATGGATGGGAACACTTTCTTCCTAATGTCACACACAGGGACTGCTTCTTACCTCAGACAGTAAAACAGCAGGTTTTAGAGTCGGACTGGCTGTAAGCGAGCTTGCACTTCTGCCAAGAGTTGTTAAATGTACTGCTTCATCCACCAGCTGCAAACAACAGCTGTATCTAGAATAAAATTTGCTGTGAACAACACAGTGTGATTGATTAGTTTTGTCATTTTCATTTATGAGTAGAGGATGGCAGATTCAAAAATGGACCCCAGTCAGACTAAAACAGAGTATACTGTGGCCCAGGGTGGGATTCTTAAAAATGGTATCCATAGAGAGGGAATTTCTCATCTAGCTCTCACCTGCTAGTTGAGATGTGTCAGTGAGTCATTGCCAATCTTGTGCCACTCTGTAAAGCACAAGGGAGATTTTCATTCATCATCTGCTTGTCTAATGCAAGATTCTGCAGGTGACTTTAAACTCTTACTCTGGCAGACTCACCTCACATCATCCCACAAGCTGACTGGACTTACATTATACAATGCATTAACATTTTGACCTCTTCTCCACTGCACTTAAAAGCTACACCATTATAGATTTTAGCTTGCAATTCAACCCCCACATAAACTGCACTGTAACAGATATTCACTGTGCGCACAGCTCCCTGCTGGGTGATACTATATGTGCCGGTGTTGCCTTGGGTCTGAAACTGTAGAGCAAGAGGAAAAAGCTGAGGAATAACTTTTCAGAAATGGCATGACCTCCCTCATCACAGTTCATGGGAACAGGACCTGGAGCTGCAGAACTACCCAAATTACAGCAGCACCCCTAGCTGAGCCCTGGGACCTGTTTTAACATATGACAATTGAGAGCCTCAACATCACGTAGCGATGGTGGTATAGTGGTGAGCATAGCTGCCTTCCAAGCAGTTGACCCGGGTTCGATTCCCGGCCATCGCAGTGTCGAACGGTGTCCGAAGCACGGTTTCGGATGCAATTTATTGCTTTAAATCTGTGTAACGTGAATGCGTAACACGCATGTCCTCTACGCCAAGTGCTACCAAGTCACATCTGGAGTCAGAAAAGTAAGACCTTAGTTCTGTCTTCAACATCACGAAAATATAACAACAGATTCAATCTCGTACTTCTTTTAACCTTGATAAATAATACTTCGAAAAACACCGATCAAAGGTCTTACCTTAAAAAAAGGGGGGGAGAGGGAAGACAAACAAAAAAAAAGAAAAAAAAAGAAAAAGAAAAGAAAACGTGGCCTGGAGTGTCAAGCATTTATATCCTACTGGAGCATGAATTACCTGCGCGGGTACCTGCTGAACAACCAGCAAGAGCTGCAGGATTCCGAGGAAACGTTGCATGCTGCCGGGGATGAATTTCCTGCTGTCCTCTTCAATCGGCCAGAAAGAAATGAAAACGTTGGAGGTAGAGTGGAGAAAGCGGCTGGAGCTTTTATATTCGCGCCGTCCCACTGCTCGGGCCAAGCTAGGATGAATAGCGCGCGCCAACATGGCTGAATGATCTGAGCTGATGATCAATTTTAATTGCAACATTATTTCAAGGGAAGTTGTGACGTCAATCGGTCGGTCAGTCAGTTACGTTTGTCTCTCACGTGTACATACGCGCTTTCATTTTAGAGGATATTACGTTGACCTTCATTCATTGCATTCAAAGCATTTGTTTTGCTCTGTTACCTCACTGTTGAATTTTATTTAAAGGTTTAGATTAGCACTTTTATATGTTGTGTTTAATACAAATCACATATGAGATATTTTACCTCAGCTATTTTTTCCTTATGTTACCAGGCAGCCATTAGTAACCTGTAATATACTCACCAGCCAATTCATTAGGTTCGACTGCTCATTAACACAAATATCCGATCAGCCAATCACATGGCAGCAACACAATGCATTAAGGCATGTAGACATGGTCAGGTTGACCCGCTGAAGTTTGAACCGAGCATCAGAATGGGGAAGGGAGGTGATTTAAGTGACTTTGAACGTGGCATGGAGCAGGTCTGAGTATTACAGAAACTGCTGATCTGCTGGGATTTTCCCACACAGCCATCTCTAAGGTTTACAGAGAATGCCAGAGGTCAGAGGAGAATGGCCAGACTGCTTCGAGCTAATAGGAAGGCAACAGTAACTCAAATAACCACTCATTACAACCAAAGTATGCAGAAGAGCATCTCTGAATGTACAACATGTCCAACCTTGAAGCAGATGGGCTACAGCAGCAGAAGACCACACCGGGTGCCACTCCTGTCTGCTAAGACCAGGAAACTGAGGCTATAGTTCACACAGGCTCATCAAAATTGGACAATAGAAGATTGGAAAAACATTGCCTGGTCTGATGAGTAACAATTTCTGTCATGACATTCAGATGACAGGGCCAGAATTTGGTGTAAACAACATGAAACATACATCCTGCCTTGTATCAACAGTTCAGGCTGGTGGTGGTGGTGTAATAATGTGGGGGGATGTTTTCTTGGCACACTTTGGGCCCCTTAGTACAAACTGAGCATGACTGAGTATTGGTGCTGACCATGTCCACTCCTTTATGACCACAGTGTACCCATCTTCTGATTGGTGCTTCCAGCAGGATAACACACCATGTCACAAAGCTCAGATAATCTCAAACTGGTTTCTTCAACATGACAATGAGTTCACTGTACTCAAATGGCCTCCACAGTCACCAGATCTCAATCCAATAGAGCACTTTTGGGATGTGGTGGAACAGGTGATTCCCATCATGGATGTACAACTGACAAATCTACAGCAAATGTGTGATGCTGTCATGTCAATGTGGACCAAAATCTCTTATTTCCAGCACCTTGTTGAATCTATGCCACAAAGAAGTAAGGCAGTTCTAAAAGCAAAAGAGGCTCCAACTAGTGAGTTGTACTTAATCCAACCAGTGAGTGTATAAAACTACAATATAAATATTCATTGGAAGGGGGTTGAAGTTATATGATTTACTTTGGATGACATCTACAATGACGTCTGCACTAAGGAAGTTTACGAGTTTGCCAGTAGATTTTCACACAGTAGAGAAATACATGTGTTAATATTAAACTGAGAACTAACTCAGACTTGATGCTGCTTTGTGAGATGGATTAAATGCTACATGGGAATAAATGGATATCAATAGATTTCTGGAACATTAAAATAAAAAGTGATCTGGATGGATTTACAAAAATTCAAACTCTACACGATTTGGACTTAAAGAGCTAAAAGAAAGCGATATAATTCTTTGTTCCGCCTTGATTACAACACAGAAATACTGACTGGCAGTGTCAGGCCACAGCACAAGGAGCTCCCTGTATCTCTGCACTAGCTGCCAGCATAGAGCTGATGTGGCTCCACTTCTGGATCTGGTTCTTAGTTTAAGAAGTTTAAGGCTCTTAAACATTGTTTATGCACTGGGGTCCTTCGAGTGTTGTGTGTTTAGTCTTGGCACGCATGCAGCAGACCTCAGGTTATCAGCAGAGATGTGACAACAATGAGTAGAATGTCTCAGAGATATCCTTTTGGCATGTGCATGTACACTCGTGTATCTGTTATCAGGACATTTCTTCTTTAACTGACCGAAACAGCTGGTATATAAATGTCTCCTTTTAATCTCACAGCACCTGGTCTCTGGCAGTTTGCTGATCCTCCCATTTACAGTTAAAGTTGATTTCTTGATTAAGGCCATGTCCACATACGACCTAAAGGTGCAGCAATGCTAGCCATATTATACTTCTTGTTCTCTAGTTCTGCAGGGCATGGAAAACAAGCAGGAAGGTGCCCTTACATTTAGTATGTAAGGGAAGATGTGTTTTCGCATCCAGTGTGATTTACGGGATAGTTAGACTGGTATGCTCTGAAAAACAGCCTCTGTGGGGGAGATACCCAAGATGAACGATGTCTTCCCTCTCACCACAGTTTGTCTTTGATATTGGGCTAGTTTGGTGCTCTTTAGGGAAGAATTACATTCAAATCTTAAAGTTCATGACATTAATTAGTGAACAAAAAAATTTATCTTTTTGTCATTTAAAAAGGCAAATATAGTGTGCTCAGCAAGCCTAGCAAATTAACTTTTTGATCAGAAAAACTTTAAGCGGGTCCTATGATGCAAGTTCCAGCTTCATATTGATTCTACTTAAGTAGCTCTGCATGAGGCACAGTTCAAAATAATCCTTACTTGTCTGTCTTATATAACCATATTTAGCGGTTTCATACAGTGAAACAGCTTGTTTCACTGTATGAAACAAGCTGTTTTAGCCCCTTTCCTTCTAAGCCCACTTTCTTCTGATTGGCTGCCCCTCCTGTTTGAACAGCAGCTGGGTGGAGCTTCCATGCTGGCAGCCAGATCTGTGTGCCTGACATGACCATGTAAGAGACATCCAGTCTCACTGACAGCATAGAGATCCAAGAGTAGAAAAAAAAAAAATGTCTGAAACTGAGTTCAAAGCCTGAGCTTTCGGTTTACATTACCTGAATATATGCTGACCTCATTATCTGAAACTTCGTCCATTTTTAATATGAACATCCACCAGTGTAACAATGTGACCGAAAACTAGTAAAGGCGTAACTGGTCCCCTTTGTCACTTAACAGGCCGGGCTCACCCACTTTCTGGGGAGTCCCCTTCCCAAGTTCCAACCTAGATTTCTAAGTCAGATAGACAAGAGGTCAGACTGACAGCTGCTTCTTCCTGTCTCTGGGAACCACACTGATACTCCAGTCCCACTTCTAGTCAAGGGAGGATGGGGTTTCTCTCAGCTGGAGCAGAGGCAGCAGGTGGGTTAGTGCTGCTCTATACGCTCAGATGTGAGCAAGGCCATGGCTGTTTTTAGTTAATGTTCAATAAAGGATCGTTGAGAAAGGCTGCGGTTCACACGAGTGAAACTTTTGCCTGCTTTAAAGTTTTCAATATGAGAATTCACGAGTATCAGAGCTTTTATTTTACGCTCCAAAATCCCTCTGAAGTTGAAAGGGACTCTATCCTGTAGATACATAGTGTTTTGATCTTCCACCACAAAGAAACAGATATGACTGAAAGATCTAAAAAAAACAAAAAGGGGTCAGAAAGCTACATGTTAACCTTCAAATCTCCAAATTATGTCTGCTATGGATGTTGTCCCCACCAGAATAAGAACAGTGAGGAAGCCAGTGGGTTTTACTGCTCTCACTGAAGAAAATGAAAAGAAACGAACGCACACCTTCTAGTCATCATCTGTGGCTCTATCACTGCAGATTGCAGTTCTTCTTCACTCAGTGTTTATTCCTGTGATCGAAATCCAGACATTATCTGATTTCCCACACTTTTTGCCAGTCTTGATCTGCAGGTGCACTGTGGGTAACGCTACTGGTTCCCAAGCCCCCGGTAGTCAGGCAGAGCAGCGCCGAGTGATTAATGTGACCCAAAAGGCCAAACAGATGCAGCTCCATTCCAGGACATGCAAGCATTAACAGAGTAATAGGGCAGGGCTGAGTACGAACATAACATACACTGTCCTGTAAACGCAATGCAGTGGTCTCATTGTAAATATACTTCAAGAGAAGGATTGGAGAAGTGGCTATAATTATTTTTAAGTTAAACCCAGCACTATACAAACATTTTACCATCTATGGATGTACATGCTCCTTAGTAAGTGCCAACCACTCCACTCTCCTCCCATCAGTTTGGTTATTTATTTAGAAAACATTTCAGTTACCATTTGTCATTATGGGATAAAAATGACTGAAAGCATGTTTGATTCAGCTCTGTATATATTTACAAAGAGGGTCTGGGGGTTACAGAGTAACATGATTTTGTTTGAAGGACGTTTTTTTTTCTTTTTCTTAAATGTCCCTCCGCAACACACACAAAGGTATTCTCATTTATTCTGTCAGGATTATGTGCGTGTGCCCAGATAACAGCATCTCCCTGACACGCTTAATGCACCCGTTGGAAATGAGATGTTAAAGAGAAAACACTGAGAACACCTTTAAATGTGCAGGATTTTTAATGCATTGAACCACACTTCACATAGCTAAGTACAAACAATAAATACAATAAACAGTTTCCTTTTTCTGTTTTTTTTTGGAAAGACTCCTTGGAAACCAAAATACGTTGCACGAACATCCGTTTTCTCCAGATTTTAGCAACATTTTGCTTGTAAATCGATGACTAAGTTTCACTCTGTATTAATGGGAAACATTTCTGCTGAACGTGCGTCTCACTTCAACTGCAAGCAAAACACAGAAAATCAGAGTGAGAGGAGGCACGTACAGATTCAGCATCTTGCTCAATGAAACTTTAACAGAAGACAAAGCTAGGAGCACAGACATTATTTCAGATTTAACAAGGCAAGAAGTTCTGTGCAAAATTATTCCAAGTGCTGAAAAATCCAAATGTCTGCTCTGTTTTTAGGTCAGAAATCTGCTCACCTGATCAAACAGCCAAATAAAATTACATACAAAAAAATGTAAGGTTGACTACTTGACATTAGAAACACGTTGAGCTGTCTGTGTGGTTAACACATTAACTTCAAGTGTAGTTATGTTACATTAAAGATTATTGAACTGTTGGGATTTATATCTTCTACTTCTCTGTGGAGAAGGCTCTCTTCATCAGTGGAGGGGGGGTCTTTCCTGCATCATACAAAGACTCAGGAGGAGGGGAGCTCAAGCAGCACCAGTCTGGTATTCGACCTGTCTGGTTGTAGTAGTCCCGTGACACCGACCTGCTGCCTAGGATGTCCTGAAGGGCTCCAAAGATGGCACCTGGTGAGCAGTTTACAAATTTTATAAGAAAAGCCACAAGCAATACTTTTTCTTGCTGTTTAGAAACTGAAAAATGCTGACAGTGTGTTTTATTAAATGTGATGATGGTGAAGAAATATTTATCCACAATGCTGTTTTAAAATGTTCCCTCAGTCAGAAAGCCTCTGCATAAATATTTAATATACATCTCATATCTGACCTCCGAGCCAAGCGGTGCAGTTGGGCTTTGCGGGTGGAGAATGAATGCGGAAGCTCTTGCTGGCCAGCACGTTGCTGTACTTGGGTTTCTCCACCAGGAGACGTATCTCCGCCAGCAGGCGGTGCAGGAAGCCGGGCAGCATGGCGGTGCCTCCGATCACCACCAGGTTCTCAGAGAGCACTTTACGGGTGTCGATGGGGCACTAAAAACAAAGACAAGCAGAGATTTTCGATACAGTATAACTGGAAAACATCTGCTCTTCACTAGCCAGTTGCTGCTATGGGGAAAAAGAAGAGGCAAGAGGATGCAGTCATCCCAGCATTACATAATGCTTCTGGTTAAAAGGGCTGGCCCAGACTAAAACAACATGTGATAGATAAAAAGTAGCTCTGACTTATTATTGCAGCACGTTAGTATTTAGAGGTC
This sequence comes from Ptychochromis oligacanthus, assembly GCA_015103295.1. NCBI lineage: Eukaryota > Metazoa > Chordata > Actinopteri > Cichliformes > Cichlidae > Ptychochromis > Ptychochromis oligacanthus. Next base: position 5,590 of record VVAS01110928.1, on the reverse strand, counting down.
TACTGATGTCTCAGGGGAGCTGCCTTACTTCAATACATTCTGAGTAGAGCACTGCTGTGTAACACCAGACTGAAATTTTAATGTCATTACAGTGAAAATCTGAAGCTGTGTGATGTCGGCTGCTGTGCCTTATGAGTTTAATTAGGCTGTCCTGGACTGACTGGATACCCGCAATGAACAGCAATAATGCTTTCAGCTACACTGAATCACTGCACCACAGCAGCCACACTAAGTCAAACTGTATAGTTTATTTCATTGTTTTACAATGTGCAGAGGGACACTGTGGGTTGCCAATTTCCACCAGTCAGAGATATTCAAGGTTCAGAGTAGGAGAGTTAGGCATAAACTAAATCCACCACAAGGAAAGATGAATGAGGCAAAAATCTAAGTAATTATAAAACTATATTATATAATGTCAAGCAATAAAACAGAAAACTGCAGCCCCTAACATCACCCTTCAGCTGAACCAAACCACTCTAAAAAGTTTCAACAAAAACTTTAAAAACCTTCACGATGGTAGGATGGTAGGATGGTAGGAATGGGACTGTCTGCATCAGATTATGGTGTCAGAAAACACTCCCTCGTTCACTTCTCCCAACATCTCTAACAGATGTTCAATAGGTCAACTCAAGAGTTACACCTAAGTAAATTAAGGAGTATCTGAGAGCTAGGACCAGCTGTGAGTGGCCGGTATTGTTTTCACTGTGTGAGCCTGTCTTTTTGTATGTCTTCATGGCAAAATTTGGTGCTGGGGGTCATGGGTGGTACAAACCCATTGCAAGAAGGTCTCTAATGCACACTTGTACTCATTTTAGCTCAGTTTGAGACTACATCAATTGAGTAACTAGTAATAATAATAACATTATGCTATGACATAGAGCTGAATAGAGATGGGGACCAGAATTAAATTGGTACCAGTACCAGGCTCAGAATCGATAAACGCCCGGACAGACAGTGATGCTGTTGGTATTTATGAAAAGTGAATTCATTCTAAGAGAGCTGTTGGAGCCTCTGTCTATAATAACAAAGCTACTGGTGTCAAGCAAACACATCGTACGCTGTCCTGTGTTTACAGTCTGTGCGCTCCAGTCATGGCTGAGAGGGCAGGATCTTGAAAAGCGTCGGCTCGCTTTACTGCATTTAATGAAAATGTATCTACCTGCAATACTCTGAATGTACAAAGGTAGTTTTGTATAAACAGAGTGACTTCAGCAACCTCAGGAAAGACTTATAAACACAGACTTCTTTAAAAGAGGAATGCAGCAAATTTGATACAGAACCTGCTGATACTGAACTAAACTAAAAATGCATCTGATTCCACCTCAAGTCGAGGTAACACTCACTGTCATTTTTAAAATAAGTCTGTAGTTATTAACTTGGAACACCATTAGCTTCGGTTTTAAACACTTCTTCAAATGTTCCAGTAAGTGAATGTTCTTAGAGGACTGCGATCAGACACTAAAAGCAAACCCATTCTCCACTGTTAGACGAGGGAAAATGGGACAGGACAAAATAGGTGCCACAGGGCTGCTGCCAAGTTCATTGTGACAAAATGCCAGAGCTGGACAGTGCGAGCACTTCCCTGTGCGAGTATGTGGAGCTGCTTTTGCTCACTCACACTCACACGAAGCGGACGGCAAAGAGCCAGAGTGCAGTGAAAGTTTTTTTTTAGTAACAGCCAGTCTTCATACTGTAAGTGGAATAAAAATCCTTGCTGTTTTGTCACATTTAAGCTGGTATGAACTTCTCCTATTCTGATTTTAGCTGTCCTCAAGATCAGAAATAGCTTGCCAATGTCTCAAAAGTAGCCACAACCAATATAGCATATTTATTTTATGCCAAGATATGAATAGTGCTATCAATAATAATCAGTAGAGATGCAATCTTAACAATACTCATTCCTATGACTGAATGAGAAACTTTTCTTTACCTTGACCAAAGCATCAAGGATCAGAGTGGCCACACTCTTCTCCTCATTGTCTTGTTCAAATAGGATCTCCATCACAGAGTCCCTGGACAAAAGGAAAAAATAACTTAAGCAACACAAATTGAAAGACAGCTGAAACTACCAGCAAGTTCAAGATGATTACACTGTCATTGTTAACATAAGATTATGTGCAAATATAAAGTTACAGGAAAAAAGAAGGCCCATGTCTGGCTCTTTCTTTAAGCAAAAGATGACAGCAGATAAAAACAGCGTACCTGATGGATCCTTTGATATGCAGGATTTTCTCTCCATCCAGTGGGTAGTCAACATCTGGAGGAGGGGCAGGACGCTACAAACACATTTAAAAGTGATGAAGAGTTTCACTAAAATGTGCAGCATTTGTTATTTACTCAGGATAAATGTTTGGACAAGTATGGTAAGCAGCCTAGTAAGAAATCACTCACCTCTGCTGTACCATCCAGGTTAAATTTGGTTTCCTGGATCTTGAGGCCTCTCTGCAGGTCACTGACAAAACATGTTCTCACTGCAGGAAACAAAACACCACCAGCAGTCACATATCCAAACTACTAGACAGGAATGTTTGTGACCGAGGATAAGCACTTAAAGTATTTTTCTTTCACTCCTTCTGTGACTGTGGTTTATGTTAATGCCTGATAATAAATCAAAGCATCATAAAGACACAAATTAACCTAAGTGAAACGTTTATTACATAGCTGACAAAACCCATTTTGTAGCAGAATCTCAGTAAATTATACTTGTGCGTCATTAAGAAGAAAAAAAAAAAACTACATTAGATGGATGCCTCTCTTATTCTTAATGTTCCAGTCATTTTTAACAAAAAGCCAAACAAAATGCAACTAAACAAGTTCTTGCAGACAAATTAAATGAGACCTATAAAAGACTGCAGCCTACAAATGATGGTGTTCAAGATGAAAACTACAACAGCCTCCACATCCTGAAAACACAGCCAGATCTCACACTGTTCTCTACATCACAAGGAATAAAAAATGCAGGTCAGTCTTACTCCAAGAATATTTTAGGGGATGTCCGATAAACAGGCAGTTTGGATTTTTTTCATGCTGTATAGATTATCCATGGTGCTCAAGGATAGAATAAAAGCAAGAGGTGCAGCTTTTACATTTGAAATACCTCAGTCAAACCTACCTTTGATGTCCTCCACAGTTTCTTCTGGGATAGTCCCTGAGGGAAAGATTAAAAAGGGGATATGAGAAATGAACTGAACATTCATTTTCTTTAATTCACTTATCTACCAATCAGCCAATTTTTTCCATTTCGCTTCCCAGTTTGATTTATGATGCTGAATCAGTGGCTGGAGAAGCTGACACTGCAGCAAAGGACAAGTATTAAGTATCTACTGGGTGTGAAACGGGTCCAAGTATGAAAAACTCCAGGAACAGCCACTGGTGCTGCGGACACTTTTTTTGCATTTGTCTCTACTGTCATCACATAAATCCTGTATGGACTTCAGATTTGGGGCAATAGATTTTCTCAATCAGCTGTAACGAGGTAATTTCAGAGATCAGTCCCTTTGTGTTCACTGCAGAGATGTAGTTTTACAGCCCATCTAGTGAGTCACCCTGCTGTCTTTTTTAATTATTGATATATTATATATATATGCAGCTTTTCTCATTCTGCTGCAGATGTAGATCTCACAGCTCAACACAAGGACTCAGTTTGGTTTCCCCCATCAAGAACAAGTGTGTAGAGAATCTCTAAAATAGACTGTACATATAATGCATAATTCACAAATTGAAAAAGCAAATGTCACACAGAAACAAGTTCTTCCTATGAATAGTAAATGCTGCATAATGGGTCACAGTCATATTCTTTTGCTCTTGGTACTGTAAAAACCAATCAGCAGTCCACAACAGAGTTATGGCTTCACAAGTGTACCCATTTAAAAGGCAAAGACAGATGGTGTGTGTGACTTTCTGTAATTACCAATGACGGCTTGTACGCTCTGCCCAGTGGTCGTGTCTGTGTCCACAGTGCACTGTTCCACAAGAAGACTGTCTAATTCCCTACAATAAACAAATACATGCATTTATGTGACAAATTAAGCAAGTCAAAAAGGTTCAATTCAACAGTTATAAGATTTTCAATCACCACGCAAAGAAAGAGTGAAATAGAATTATTATTTTTCCAGTGAAGTGCATACAAAATACTACACTGCTGCCCTTAGAACTGCAGTACTTACTTGTGGATGGTTTTCCCTCCCAGAGGCAAAGCTTCCCAGGTTGGCAGAATAGGAGTGCACTCATATACCTGATGTACCACAGTTAAGGTCAGCATCATAAAAATCCTAAACTTGGCGTTTCCAACGGTACAATAAAACCTCCTTCGGAGTTCATAATAAATAAAGTATCATATGTATAATATGCAATATATAATATATAATATAGACCATAGTGTACAATAATCCAGAGACCAAAGGATGATGGGAAAAGGATACGGGCAGCACCAGCGTTTCTGTGTATCCACAGTCCATCACCAGTGCAGAGTTGATGCCCAAAGTCATGATGGCCATGAGGTGACTGGGAGCAAAAAGCACAGAAGGCACCTGAAAAAAGAAATCAGTCGTGGAGTAAAACTTTAGAACCCCCTGAACTAACTGCAGAGTACCTGTTAAAAGTAAATGCATTGTTTCATAGTGATTAGATTTTACTAGTTTACTATAAACTTTGTGTGGAATTTTGATGGTTAAAAATACAAAAATAGTGCCTGTGGCTTGTAGATTAGGCTACTGTTTCTTACTAATTCCACAATGCAACTGTCATAGATGACAAGAATTTATGACAGCAAGAGTCAGACATCTAAATACACTGTCCACTCCTAATTACTCACTATATAGAGCATACCGAATGATTTTCATACACACCCTAGAGCTTAAAACATAAAACAAAAATACATCAGTACGAGGCACAAACTTGTTTTTAAAAGGACGAAGTGCATCAAATAACAGTAATGATCATGTTATTATGTGCTAATATTGGAAAAATAATTTAATCACTTCTTCTAAATAGCTTCAAATTAATGAGATGCATGAAGAGCTTTAAAGAAGAGTTCATTTTAAGTGGATTACACTGTAGTCATATGGTGTGTTTTTAGCTCAGCTTCAGGAGAAGAGACGGGGCGGAGCAGCTCAGGGAGTCGTGCCAGGTAGAGTGAGGGAGACACCTGCTGCTGTTTGCTAATCAACTTTTGTGCAACAGCATGCTGAGAACCTGATGACACACATCAAGACCTCACAGCTGACGCCGCCATGACAACTGTGCACTGAACTGAGAAAAGAAATCTTCTCTGAGTTGCTGTTTAGAGTTGAGTGTGCTCCGCCATGCCAGGCAAGACCTCAGCGGAACGCATGGTTTTTGGTTTATGTAGTATGTGTACACAGTTTCAAATAGAACCTGGTCTGGTTCCTGTATGCGTCTGTGCTTTGGTACCTCAAACTGCTTGAAGAAAACCTTTGTGAGTGTCTCCCTGAAGTGGGACGGGCAGAGGATGGACTCGATGATGACCACTCTTCTGTCGCGAGGGTTCACCAGAAGGTGCCTGATGAGGCAAATGGGAAAACAAATTCTGATGTGATGTAGCTGCACGAAAAAACCCTACAATAATCTA
>VVAS01110925.1:0-11918 GCA_015103295.1 Ptychochromis oligacanthus | reverse complement strand
TTTTATCATACAGTACAATGGTAGGATTACAGGGCTTTTATGCTAAGTGCTGTTCTCAGTGCAAACAAACTGTCAGGTGGGAGATAAAGTTTATTTGCTCACAGTGTGTGCATAAATGTCAAAATCTAATTTTCAGTTGTACAGATGGCTCTTTAAACACTAGACTGAGCCATTTCTACTCCTGATTTTCCACAAGCCTTTCTGTTTCTTACACCAAGCTCGAGCCCGGTTGTCGTGTTTATACACAATGGTATTACATGATCTGTCTGGCAGATTACTACAATTTTCTCAGTTCAGTCAGATCAGGCTATTAGAATAGCACTATTCTATAATATTTTGTTATCAGTTAGCACTTTGTTTTTTGGAGTTTAGTGTACATAGCAAAGAGGCAACTAAGACTCCTATTTTTGTTGTGAAATGTATTTACAGTATACATACATGCTGTTATGTTTACGTGCTAATAAGCACCTATATTGGTCCACCAGTGTGAATAATACAGAGGTGACTATGACATTACAAGAAAAGGATTTGTGGTGGAGGTCATCTATGGCCATTAGCTGTGGGAAGGAATTCGATTACAGATACAAGCAGCGGAAATGAGCTTCCTCTGAAGGGTGTCTGGGCTCTCCCTTAGAGATAGTTGCGGAGCTTGGTCGCTCAGGAGTAGATCAGAGTAGAGCTGTTACTCCTCCACATTGAAAGTAGCCAGTTGAGGTGGGCAACTGACTAGGATGCCTCCTGGACATCTCTTAAGTGAAGTGTTTCCAGCATATCCAACTGGTAGGAAGCCCCAGGGTAGAACCAGGACATGGTAGAGAGATTATGTCTTTCAGCTGGCTTGGGAATCCCTTGGTATCCCACCAGAAGAACTGCAGGTGGCTGGGGAGAGGGAGGTCTGGGCATCTCTGCTTAGACTGCTGGCCCCTCGACCTGAACCTGGATAAGTGGCAGACGATGGATGGATGGATGGATGGATTAATGGTCAAGGGAGAGAGTGAGACCAGTAATCAGACACAGTCATGTTCCTTGACTTTGTCTCTGTTGCTACCACTGTTGCTGTAGGGCAGACAGTGCAGTCATACAGCCAAGATCTTTTTGCCTCTCTGACAGCCCTGTCACTGTCTGCACTGGTTAAATAGGCTGACTAGAGATGGACATTAGTTTTGGAGAAATAGAGTGGCTTTCACAAGCTGAGAGGCCACAGAGGGCTCAGCCCCTTGACCTGTTATTACCTGGTAAGAAATGGCTTTACCCCTGTTGCCTGGAAACACGGGACTCAGTGTTGCTAAGGAACCTTTGTCTTTTCACTGCCATTTTCTTCCCTCTGGTGTGGCTTCACACTTTTACTTTTTATTTTTTTTATCTCAAGACTCTCTATTTCACATCTTTTTGTATCTCTCCATCCTCCCATTCATGCCCCCTCCCTCCTTGATTTTGTATAGATTTTTCTGATGTGTCACATAAGCAGAGTTTCCAGGACAACTGAGGCCTTAAGGTTCTGTGATGCTCCAGCTAACTTGTCACCCACAGAAGTACTTGTAACATGGAGAAATCACTTACACCCAAATAGGCTACAAATTGGAGAGGCGTGTTTTGCTGCATTTTGTTGTTCTGTGCCCAGTGGGGCTTGCTGCTCTCAAATGTAGTCTGAGTGCCTTCTAGTGGCAGCAGGCTACAAGGATTCACCACTTGGTTGAAAGAGCTGCCTTTTATAAACTCTGTAGAAAAAGAAATGGATAAGAAGAAGAAAGAGATAAAAACGGATATAAATAAGTTAGTTTAGTGGGTTTTAGAAGTCTAATATCCTTTACCCTCAATTGTAATTCAGTTTTGATTTTTACAAAGGATGCATTCTTTTGATACGTTTTGGAACAAAAATCTCTTGATGCCTTTCTATCCTGGTAGGTCTGTACATTATAATTTGGAGAGGTTACACTACATCAGTTGAGCTCTGATGTTTTCTCAGTCTTTTTGCTTTGGATTGTAATATTCAGGGAAAAATATCTGTGTGTGTGTATGTGGAAAGGTATGATTTTAGCTGTCATTTCACATACCAAGATAACTACCCCCCCTCGCTGATGGCAATTATAAGAAATGTGCCTTGATTTTCAGTTTGTCATTAAATGTAAATGACCTCAGTATAGCAGGACTAGCATTAGTAATTGGCTTTCCAGTTTTTGATGTGACAGCTGACCAGAGATGTTCTCTCCCTGTAGTGTAAGTATGATTTCTGCTGGATCTGTCTGGAGGAGTGGAAAAAGCATAGCTCATCTACAGGGGGCTACTATCGCTGCACCCGCTATGAGGTCATCCAGCAGGTGGAGGAGCAATCAAAGGAGATGACTGAAGAGGTACATACATACACACTAGAAGCTAACACTGTATTATTACATTCTCTATGTTTTCATATTTTAAATGCTTTCAGCCCAGTTAACTGAACACTGTAAAAAAAAGACTTCACAGCGGTATAATGTAACAACAGGGACCTGAGCTGAATGATGATAGTTGTTACTGGGGGAGCCCTTTGTTATGATGAAGGAGCAGAGCTTGTGTTACTTTATATTATATTTTAGTGTCAAAAGACTCCTCCAGCAACTTATCATCATACTACTGCACTATTATCATACTCACAACAAAAAAGGAAAAAGGTTGATGCATTATAAACTTTTGTCTGTTTTAATTCCACTCATTCTTCCTCTGATTCAAAACATGCATACATTATCCAGAATGCAACTTCACTTGCCCTAGTAGCTAGTAATATAGCCTTCAAACTGCTCACCTAAATCTGAAATGAGTAATGGCCTACAGAGCTCTAGTAAGCTCGCTTTCTGGTTCTGTATTTCCATTTTTTAATCTCAAACTTTAACTGACATTGATCTAAGTGATATTACTTGTAGCAGTTTATCAGATTTTGTGCAACCAGTTGGCGACCGCCTGGCAAAAAAATGAGTATTCTCTGACTAGTTGCGACTGTTTGCTGCAGGTTGATGGCAGTCACTAAAGCCCCAGTCAGGCAGGTCTAGAGACCAGCCACTGACCCCTTGGTAACCACAGGTTGCCAGGGAAAAATGTATATTCCTCCACCAGTTGGCGAGTCATTGTGAGAAGTTGCTTGCTTGGCTAGGTGAAACTGGCTGCAAAGAAGTATACGGTGCTGCACTGAAAACATCCATGTGATTACTTTGGTCGCACTTGTCTGCAAACACCAAACCAGCTACTCGCTGATCGGTAGTAAAAGGTGAACATTCTGTGGACTTTTTCAAGTAGGACTGCCACTTAGTAGTTAGTTAATGAGTGTTTGCAGAAAGTTGGCATCTTCCATGCAAACTATGGGCAACCAAAGCAATCACATGGAGGTTTTTGGTGTGGCACCCTCTTTGTGACCGATTTCTCCCCATCAACAGCCAGCAACCACTTGTCAGCCTGTTGGGGAATACACAATTTTCCCTACTAGCTGGAATTTGCTAGATGGTTGCTGACTGATCTCTAGGCCTGTGTGACTGAGGCCTTAGGCTCCTGGAGGTTCTTATGTATGTCACATATTATGATGTCATGTTGTTGCCTAGCAACCACCTACCAACAGCGAAGATGACCCATTTGTAGCGTTTGTGCACCTCTAACACCTTAGAAAAGTATTGTGATATTTTGATTTCACAACAATAACATAATTTATATCCACCAAACTTAATTATGCATGATATAATATGTCATCATTTTGCCTAACAACCACCTAACAGGCTAAAATCATGACCAAAGAATAATGGGCATACACTAGTAAATTAAATTTTCAGAAGCATCAGCAGAGGCTATTGTCTTCTGTCACTGAAGAGATGGTTTATTATCCAAAACTAACACACACACACAGAGTATTTCTCATTTAAAGAAACAAAAGAAAGGATAGTACACAAAATACCAGTGTATGCAATTCATTGAAATAGCAGTCCAATGGAATGCTTGTGAAGAAAAGGTATGTTGATCCAAACACTGATGTTTATGCACTTGTACAGTCTAACATGAGAGCACTTAAAAGACAAATATGCAAATATACAAAAGTTTTCCTTGAGGTTTGATGATGAAGAGGACAGAATCCATCCCATGTACCATTATCAAAGGCAAAAAGAAGTTAATTCTCAAATCTTTGCTAGCATTCCCCCTAGTCACACATACTGGTTTCACTTTTGGGACTACTTACTTTGGCTTCTTAGTATTTTAGAGTATTTAGACTTTCTCTTTGAGAAGGAACAACATGCTCAAGAGTTTATTGACTGTGACTGGTGTCTCATCACGGTTTTGCAGGCAGAGAAAAAGCACAAGAGCTTTCAGGAACTTGACCGTTTTATGCACTACTACACACGCTTCAAGAACCACGAGCACAGCTATCAGGTAAACAGCCAGGCTTTGCCTTCCAGTGATGGTTCCTTTGCAACAGTCGTGCAGTGTATACAGCCAGTGGGAGTTTGACTTCTAGTGTAAAACTGGTGCATGGCCTCATAGTTTGCATACCCTTCAATGCAGTAAACTTTAAAATGATGAAAATATGGTATATCTGCATTCTCTTCATCACTGTTCTTTAATTAAAAATAAGTCTGTCACTCCCACCTTCGCTGATTTATTTTGTCTCATATGGCATTCTCTCTATTGCTTGGTTGAGCAGGCACCTCAAGATAGTTTTACTCAGTGACAAAACCCAAGAGTTTCTGTTTTCCTCCCAATAGCTGGAGCAGCGCCTGTTAAAAACAGCCAAAGAGAAGATGGAGCAGCTTAGTCGAGCTCTGAGTGGAAGTGAGTATGCAGTCTGCCATAACGGTGTCAATCTTCATTACTCCAATCCTAATTCAGTTCTTTAATATTGAGCTTTTGGAAGCAGACAAAAGGGAGAGAAAACAAAGGTGTTTTAATATTCTTTTAACAACATTGGGTATAGTTGTCATTCAGAAGGCTATGAGTGCAAGAAAAATTACATTTTGTCTAGAGTTTTTCTAAACCCAGTCAGTACAGGCAATTTCTGCCTATTTAGCTTATCCAAGTGATACTCAGTTAAAACAGCAGATACTGATTACCGTGGGTTTAGCTCACATAATGGTGGTGGCTGTCAGCTGGCAGAAATGGAAAAGGCTCTGAGTTGGTCTTCATGAGTTTGGCTTGACTGAAAGTTTACATATGCAACTGCTGACAGCTTTTAGTCTCCAATAATCATTTTTGGCCATCACTATTGTGTTTTCTGATGAAGCTCAGAGAGATGCAGATAAAAAAATATTTCACATTTAAATTCAACTTCCTTTGTGTTCTGAGTGTTGTTTCTTTTAGTTATTCACCATGTCTAGATTGCTAATTTATAAATTTGGTGAAAAGATTTAGAAAATGATGTTCTTAGGTTCCAAAATGTTTTTTTCTATTTCTCAGTGCCTGTAAAAAAGTGAATTACAGTTCACTGTTCACCAAAGACCAGCAGTGTTCTTGGACCTAGTGTCCCATGTTGCTATACACCTTAGAAGAACAGTATCTTCATTTGATTTAGTACAATCAAGCTGTTCTTTCTTGTGCTTTTGTTTTAAGATTTCTCATCATGTAATACTAACCTGCTTAAAAGTAAAGTGAAATAATTTAGGCTGAGTAAAGGATGTCTTTTACAAAAGTAAATCACATATGCATTTTTGTTATCTGACTCTCCCGCCTTCTCTTTCCCAGGGGAAGGAGGCCCACCTGACACTACATTTATTGAAGATGCAGTCCTAGAACTACTAAAGACTCGCCGCATCCTCAAGTGCTCTTATCCTTATGGGTTCTTTCTGGAGCCCAAAAGCACAAAGAAAGAGATCTACGAGCTTATGCAGGTTTCAGGCTTACTTAGTGAGAGGAAAGACAAATGTTCACAGCAGTCTAGGCCATTAGATATGTGAGGCTAAGGCTTTCTACCACATGATTCTCACACTCTTCCTCAGTTATAGCCGCACATCTCAGCTTTTAGTTAAACATCTAATGCTGTATAATTTATGATCGCCCATATAGATACAGAATGTACTTTCCTGCTATCTTTTATAATGCGGCCTTTCAGATACTGGAAAAATGAATCGGTGCAGCTCCCATAGGTCTTACAATTTCTTAAAGGCTTGTAAAAGTAATGCATTTTTGAAGTAGATACATAAACATCTGCCCTAAAAGTAGTTCGCCTCTTTTTGAAACTTAACCTTGAAATCCTACATTTATACATTATGATCACCAAGTTTCCTAAATAATCTCAGAGTCAGCTGTCTTTCTGCCCCAGACGGACCTGGAGATGGTGACTGAGGACTTGGCACAAAAGGTTAACAGGCCTTACCTGCGGACGCCACGCCACAAGATCATCCGTGCGGCGTGTCTGGTGCAACAGAAGAGGCAAGAGTTTTTGGCCTCAGTAGCCAGGGGAGTGGCCCCCAATGACTCACCCGAGGCTCCAAGGCGAAGGTAACACACAGACCAGTACTTCACTTTGTAAAAATGATGCTACAGGTGTTTTGTTTTTTTTTCTTTAATTTTGAGAAGTAATTCCTATACAATTTTAGCAGTCATCACAGTTTTATGCGAGTAAATTCTTTCTGTTTCTTGCTGACTTACAGTTTTGCTGGTGGAACGTGGGACTGGGAATATTTAGGCTTTGCATCACCCGAGGTAAAAGCTGACTAGTTAGAATGTTAACAGTGCTACACACTTAAACAAAATGCATGTGTCTTATGGTGTGTTGAGTGGACTGGCAGTTTTTTTCCCCCTAAAATATTCAGATGTGGGACCTCAAGGGTATGATAAGTTATTTTAACAGGTTAGAGGTGCATAGTTATGGCTCATCATTCCCATTTGTTTTACCAAAACTCAAATCACTTCAAATCAAATCCACCAAATTTAGCCAGATAAATGTATTGGTCCCTGCAGAAGATGCAGACACAGTTGCATCTGTCATCAGCAATCACACCCACATATCAAACATGGTACAATCAAAACAAAAAATTATCTTTTCTCATTTAACAGAAGTTAAATATTTGGCACAGCGTAACAGAGTAAGCCTTGAACAGACAGGTGGTTATGTTTTTTCCATCACATGTAATGCTTCTTTTTGTTGCCACTGTTTCTAAACAAAGTCAGCTTCTAGTTTGTTCTTGTTGTTCCTAAGTGGGGCTCTGAATCTTTGAAACCCCATTTGGAGATATTAAGTTTTGTAGCACAAATTAGGAAAAACACCTATTAACCCTAAAACCTACAAATTTCCCAGAGACAGACAGACAGCTTCTCTCTTGTATTGGTCACAAGCTATGTTTGTGGATCTCAGGTTTCTTTTCTTTACTCTCTGTCTGTACTGTTCTTGAACGTAACAGTGGACCCCCCTCCCAGCTGCTAACTGACTGTTATACTTCCTTGCTGGTTAGGATTATGCCAGCATGCCCGTCAGCAGTGTAATATTGTTAAAGTGCAATTATTAGTGTTATGAGCGGTCAGTGTTTCACAAATTATCAGGGCCATGATGTTTGCCCTGCTGAAGTGGGCAAATATCATGGCCCACATTGTTCAACAGTATAGCAATATTTGAAAAGTTAATATCATGCATGATAACATGACCAGTTTACCACTGCACTACCCACATACGAGACTGAAAGCCATTAATCAGTGTCCTTTAAACAAATACCAGTGATTTGTAATTTATTTCTGCTGATAGGGAGTGTTTGATTTGATGCAATAATACAGGTACTACTATGTCAGTAGTACCTGATATTGTTTTAATGAATTATTTCATTAATTGGAGAAATGCAAACCATAATTATATAATATGATTAATTATTGAGTTTCACATTGCATCTTTTTATAAAGTCAGACATATATTTTGTTTTTTAACATTTCTGGTTGAAATTTGGTTGTGTAACAGCACTGACAAACCTTGGTGACCCAGAGATCACCATGTTATTTAACACACTGGAGCAAGCCAGATGGTTCAGTGTTCCCCTGTGCATCTGTCAGGAATGATTAAAAGCACAGTACAGTGGCAAACACCTAAGTAGGTTGCACCTGATCATTACACATTAGTAACAGGTGTTTGTAGTTAACACTTACAGCCATAAAACTGTCGACCACTTAATGGTTTGATTATTGACCTGTCTCCTTTTTCTGCACAGCGTGATGCATGAACTTGATAATGGTGCATAAGTCAGTACATTGCGGATACTACTACAGGTCTATTATTGTTTAGTTTCTGCACTGTGGCAGTTCTTAAACATACAGGCCGTTTTTCAGAAGCAAATTTTCTGAGCTTAAGCACGCCATCACTCTTTAGACTTTGTGTAGCTTTTATCTGAAGTGTCATGTGACACAAATATGCAACTCCTCCACCAGAAATAAGCCTGTGAGGTTATTGTGCAGATCTTATAACAGTTAAAAGTTGGTAATCGCCAATGGACTTTTTAATGACATTTTTACTTGTCTCAGTCGATAAAGCTCAAGTTGAATTAAAGGGGACTCACTTCCATTAAGCGTGCCAGTAAACCCAGTAAGTCACTTACCCAGCATGCATAGCAGCAGGACCCTCCATAAGTGGAATGTAACCACATTACTACTTTTGTATGTTATGTATAGTGACAAGTCAAAATATCTGTGCTGAAAAAGATCTGTTGACAGAAAACCAAATGTTGTTATTGTAATTCAAAACAGCCAAGAATCTAGGCTAACAAACCTACTACTGTAGCTTGTCTTCTGACATGACTGCAAGAGGATATACAGTGGCTCCTACTTTTCTATTCAACATGTTTCCTGTCCTAAAATGTGCCATTATGTTGTATGAAGTCATCCATAAATTATAAAATGTCAGGCCACATGCCACGATGTAACAGGTAATCTTGTCTCTCATTGGTTGCCAGTCTTAACAAACAAGACCTCTCTGCTGTTTCACATAAGAAATTAAGTTTACATTTGCTACACACTTGCATTGATTTGATTTAACTAGTGTCTGTCTCTCTTGTTTTCTAATGATCTCGGTCCACCTTTAATGTGCATCAGTACTGTGCTATACCATTAATGATTCTATTTTACATGATTAAGAGCCTCTGTCTCTCAGTGGCAGTAGTTAATGGTAAAACCATAGTAACAAAGCCAGGTGACACTGCCTCATAGGTGCACTTACACATGTTCTGCTCCATGCTTCTTACAAAGCCTGCAGATCACTTCATAGTGGGCTGTTCTTAGTCTGGCGGAAACATGAAAGAGAGTTTGGATGACGTGCTTTTGCTGTTTGAATGTTACTCAGTGAGTTTTGCAAATGAGATGATTGAATGAACAATGCAGAGGTACTCATATGTTGATGTGTAAATTTGGTATAGGTTCAATTTATTGCTAGTTTAAGAGGGTTGGCATTGGAGTTTTCATTCATTTGGCACTTGACTGCTTGTAAGTACCATCTCACAGTGCGAAAACTATGAACTCTGGCTTGGCAGGAAATCCATTACAAAAATTATAGCTTGACTTGTCTTAAATAACAAGTTCACTGTCTTTTTTTCCTCTTTGAAGAACTGTACAATGATAAGTTAAACTGTTAAGACCACCTGGGCCTATATGCTTTGTGTGCAGTCAAAGTAGCTGTCACCCAGAAAAGACTCAGTAAGACCCCTGCCATGTGGCAAAAGAGAACTATTATGCGTTTCCATATTTTTTGTCGAAGTTTACAAGTAATGAGGTCGGCTTGTGTGCAAATATCCCTGTGAACCAAATGCTTAGGCTTCAGACTGCTCTACATGCTCCTTGTCAGACTTTTTTCCTACTTTATGATGTAACTGATAGCTGACTATGAGCATAGAAACCCCGTCCATGTGCTGTTCAAATCTTTTGTTTGCGAGAGACAGCCAATCAAATTTCTTTAAAGGGAGGGGGAAGGCAGATGGTTTCAGTCAGTGCATGAACCAAAGGTCTCCACTTAGGCCCATTGTAAGGTAAATAAATTTTTTCATGACTCTTACAAAGCTACTTTGTTAGAATCCAAGAAAAAAAAGAATTAAGCTGGAAATGAGCACAATAGGTTCCCTTTGTTTCACTTAACTTTTGAATCACTGACTAACATTTGATAATGTATTTCTGTTGCTTTTTAGATTAGTCAGGCATCCACAGATAGTACTTTCAAACATGTGTCTCATGGTACTTAATTTAAGTGTCTAACTGCTTATTTATTTAATTATTCATTTAAGTTTCCTACTAGTGAACCATGTTCTGCCTAATTCAGGCTAGACTAATTATTGAGGGCTTTGTCTGGAGATGAAAGGCTTGAAGCTGTCTCCTGGTGCTGAACTTTCCAGAAATGGATAACTACATTAACATTTGAAACAAAATGTTTCACTACTTGAATCAAAGTTGCCTTTTACAAATCCCTTCATTACATTTTTCAAATGGTGTTTTCCTTTTTTTTTTCTCCCCTCATGTTTTAAGGAGTATGCAGAGTTCCAGTACAGACGGCGGCACAGACAGAGGAGGCGAGGCGACATGTCCAGTCTCCGTAGCAACACACCTGACCCTGATGACATCAGTGACAGCACTTTAGGTACTAAGATACAGGACTCTCTCTCAGGGATTACTGTTGTGGTGATAGTTAGTCTCACATGTAGGTATAATTTGTAGTCTCTTTGTCACAGTTTTAGTTTCATTGCTAAAAATAACTGTCTTTATGGTGTGATACATCTGAATGATGTGAACCCAAAATTTGAGTTCTGGTTTGTCTAATTTTTAGATTGGGTCCAAAAGTCTGAGACCATACTGAATATCTGTCATACTTAAAGTGTACGGATTAAGAAACATGCCAGTATTTTCAGTATTTACAAAAGGTGTGGACTGTAAATACACAAGATACATTTTTTTTGAGTTGTATTTCTTTGATTGAAGCAGCATTCAATGACGCTCAGGTAGATTTGATTGACTCTGAGGCCTATTCAAGTAAATGAGCTTGCATTATTCACTTCTTATAATCATGACTGCTTCATGTTTCCAGCAGAACATTGCATACTGAATTGCAATATAATGATATTCATAGCACAATGGGAACTTCTGTGCATCTAATCATGGATAGGCTGAAGGTTTCTAATGGTGCAGTGCATCGAACACTGAAGCACTTTATGGAAAAACTATGTATGAAAGTGAAGTGATCACAAGATCAAGCCCTTTTCAGTGAGAGACAAAACAACAGAATTTCCTAAATAGAGAATGTAAGAATCAAGTTTTGTCAAAAGAAGGCTGTTGCTGTGCTTTTGTTGGGATGTCTCAGACCTAAAAATGACCAACATGAAGAGTCATGGTGATCCCATGTCACACAATGAGAGATGTTCAAAGATGTTGCAACGGTCTTGTGACCAAAAATAGTCTGGGACAAAAGTTTGACAGTGAAAGATGTTTAGAATTACCATCTCACATTGTAACCTCTGCTTTGGCCTACATTTCCTAGCCAACCAATAGGAGTGCAGCTTGAAATGACATGCTGAGGCCACAGTGAACAAAAACAATACAAACCCAAATGGAATAGATGATGGTAAATGGTTCAAAATTTAATGGCTGAAAGAACGTTTTTAAGGTGTAATGATCCTCCTTGACAACGATTTAAAGATAGATATAAGCAGTACAATGTATGTTTGATAGGTATTTGCAGTTTTATTAAAGACAATTCTGGAGAGGAGAGCCATTAAAATGTAATTATTTCTAAATTAATAACCCAAAACAGTTGTGGGAGGAAATTAATAAATTTGGACCTAGGAGAATACCTTTAGAACTTATTCTAAGTAATGGCACTTTTGAAAGTAGGAAAGTCTGAACCCAAAGAATGATTTTGCTGATTTATTCTCAGGAAACACATTCCGATGATCTTTTTTTTTTTTTAGAGTTCGAGAGAAACACGAATGATGACAAGTTTTTTATTAAATGCTTTTTTT
>VVAS01110923.1:18397-29048 GCA_015103295.1 Ptychochromis oligacanthus | reverse complement strand
AATCTCAATCAGGTGTTTTTAACGTTTTTTTATTTTTGTTAGAGCATCCCCCCCCCCCCCCCCCTCCATAATGCAAATTGCTTCAGGAAATTGAATGATGCCGAAGGGGATGAACTGAGATAAAAGCAAATGATACAGAGACAGAGATAATAGTTGAGAGAGCTCAGGGGTGAGAGAGGACAAGACCACATTGGATGGTGGCCAAAAATGAATTGTAATGCAAGTGAGAGAGTAAGACTACTTAAATTTAAATAAATGAATTTTATAGGATTTAAACTAGGTGACACTACACTTGCCATGTTTTAAGTTTATATTAACACTGTGAAATTTATACTACACTTTTATCTGCATCATCCTAGCTGCTGTTTAAGACTATGTGTTTTTCATTCATTTTCATTACTTAAACTATTTGTTCTTGCTTGTTTAGTCTCAAACGTCTCCAAGAGTCACCAGCTGAACTAGCTGCTGCATGAGTCATTGCATGTATGTGCTTAAATGGCAGTTTTAGCACACTCTGTTTACAGTGACAGCGCTAATATTCATATGTTCAGCATATTAATTAATCATGGCCTATATTCAAACTACCACTGAGGCTAATACAGATCTTATTGTTATGGAGGTATAAATAAATAAAAACAAAACAAGACACTTTTTTGTTATCATCACTGTAGCAATCTGTACTGTAGTTTGGAAAAGTCTGAGTAAGGAACAGTAGTGATACAAGCAACTGATTGTCCAACACTAGAGACACATTCCTTACAATTTTTTAACTCAGTTTTACCTCCAGGGTGCCCCTCCAGGGCACGGTGATGCAGTGGTTAGCACTTCTGCCTCACAGAAAGAGGGTTCTCGATTCTGACCTCCTGGTTTCTCTGTTTTTTGTTTTTTTTCTTCTGTGTTTATTCTTTCTCAGTTTTCATATTCTCTTTTTGCCTGGGTGGATCAAAAGACATGCATGTTTGGTAAACATATACTGTATTGTAAAGTTGTGATTCTAAATTAGCCAAAAGTGGGGATGTGGGATTGTGCTGTTGTCTGTGTTAGCCCTGTGATGGATCCCAAGTTGGATAAGTGGTTAAGAAGATGGATGGATGGAGTTTTACGTCCAGAAGAAGGCTTACTCGTTCCATGTGGAATGAAAACATATTTGCCAAAACTAATAATGGTTTTTTTTTTGTGTTGAATTTATTACTAAAAGTACTTTCATTGTGAAAGCATAATGTAATCTTTTTTTTAATTTCATGTCTCTGTTTCATATAACACACACACACACACACACACACAGCATATCAATTAAAGAGCATCATCTCTAACGCTCTCCCTCACGTCCTGTCTCCTCACACACCCTTGTCAGGATAATGTGCCATTAATCTACCACTGAAAACACATTATTGCACAATCAATAGGTACGATGGACGGATAAAGGCAGAGGAAAGAGGAGAAGGAACGAGGAAAAGGACAGAAGACAGGGGAGGGATACTCTGAGCCTGGGGGGGCATCTTTGAGTGAGGGTGGGGGTGTCGACACTTATCCATAACCCCAGAGAATGAGCTCCACTATGTGCAGACATGGAATACTCAGTGTGGTTTCATGCTGATAGTCAATATAAGTCCATTAACAACAGATACAATTGTTAGAGTGTTCTAACATTTTTTTTTTTTTAACTCGCCCTCCCTGCATCCTTTACAACACTATCCTTCCACAAATCAGTATAACCAACAGTCTGCTTGCACTTCATTTTAATACCTTATTCCCAATTTTATTCATGTAATTTTATAGTAAAGTCCGTTTAATCCCTGGGATTTAATTAAAGGTTTAGGCATTACTCTGAGCTTCCTGGCTTTTGATTCCAAGACACCTAAAAGTAGCTTATCAACATCACATTTTAAACATGGTAGTCACTATTTTCCAGACTTAACCATCATTAAATCTATGGTCTTAGCACAATAAATATTTGTCATATACAGAAGTCCCACAGCTCCCTTTCATTTCATGTCCATGTCGACAGTTTGACAGATCATTCCCATTCATTCTGTGTCAGACAAACTTATTTACATAGGTCTCTAATTGTCAGAGTGTGCAACAATTGTCCCTCTGCCTTTCCAATTTACAGTTATGTCATTGACACAGTTTTTGTACATATGCAAGTTATAGTTGTATGATGAGTATTGGCTTCAAGTACAGCCTCTCAGCTTTAGGTTGAGGGGTTGGAACAAAAAATATTGCATCAACTGCTGAAGAATTACAGCCATTTTAATACACACAATACACAATACCCTATTTTTTAGTGGCTTAATTGTAATTGGAAATAATATAACTAAAAACTGTATATGCTTTAGTAAACAGCCAAAATAAGAAAAATAGTGTCACCATCTAAAAAGTTTATGGAATTAACTGTAAGTCTGTGGTGCATTTTTCTTGCAATGGCTAGTCAGCAGGTATGTTTGTCTTTTTGCCTCCCTTTGCTAGAACATTCAGGAAGGATGACCAGATAGGCAGGCAAGTCATGTCTCAGACCTTGGCACAACTTTTATTTGGGAAAAAATATTATCCAAATATATTAAAAAAGCTGAAAGAATTCAGTGGGATATACTTTCATATTCACAAGACTGTTATGTGTGCGCGCACACACACACACAGATACACTATGATGGCCCATAACACCTTCAACAGAGAGGTTCATCCAACCTTCCTGCACACACCTTGATGATCATTGTACCACAGAATGCGGTCATGCAGATCTAAGCAGAGCAGAACATGTACTGCGCGTGAAGCAGAGCTGAAGTGCGTGCCTCTATAGTGACATGACACACGAGAAGTCCCAGGAGACCAGGGAGTAACTGGCCTGCTGCCATTTACAGCTTCACTTGATGATGCTGAATAAACAGCTGCAATGAAACCCAGTCCCCAAAGGAAAAAAAAGAAGCACTATAAAGATCTTAAAGAGTCTGGTGGATACAGTAAAATTTGGACAAATAAAATGGCACCCCAAGCACCCAACGTATAAGGCTTGGACTGGGAACACCAGGATATAGCAATCTATTCTATCCGAGCCATCAGTAAATCCAGAGAAAAAAGCAGCAGATTGTGTTTGTTGGCACAGAAAAATGCCACATGGCTGTATTAAAAAAGTGCTACATTATATAGAAGGGATTTCATTTTGAAGAAATGGTGCAAGCTGGTCAAGGCCTAAAAAAATAATTAATAAGAAGACAGAATAAGTTATGACATTGTCATTGCCTAAGCTCCAATGGTTTCTCAGCCAGATGGACAGCTCTTCCAGCAGAACAAGTGAAGACATTCAGCCAGCGGCATTGTTCTGGTACAATGGGTTTCCAACCATAAAACCTAGAGGAGCAGTTTGTGGTGTTTTGCCTACTAGTGCTGCTGACCAGTTTACTAGCTGATGTAGAGAGTTCAAAGATATTTATGAGGAACAATGGGCATTGAAAAAGAACTTGTTGCCAGATATATACTTGTAAGTAATACGTCAATCAAAAATGGGCATCCTTGCTCTTTAAACTGACTTTACTTGCCTGCAAAAGAACTACTGTAGATGCTAGAATGTGCATGCACTCAGAAACACTAAGAAACAAAAGTTTATTAGCACCACATACTTTTGGTTTTTATTTTGTAGAGATTGAAAAGAAATTTGTCTAACAGTACAACCCCCATCCCAGCGTTTGGCTGAGAGTATGGGGTTCTGGATTGGGTACAAAAGAAACATGCTGAGGCACTGTACTGTAGACAGAGAGACACAGGTAAAATTATGTTCTTTTCAATTAACATTTTCGAGTTCAAAAACAATTAAAATTAAGAGCAGTACAAGTATTATAGCAGTACATCTCATTTAAGAGGTGTTAAGATGGATGCAGCTGTGTGTTGCAGGTTCCTCAGTAATACATGGTCAAGGGTTCTAGCAAATAATATGTGGTTCAAATTTATTTGCAAATTGAAGATGTGCAAGCACAAAGGCTTAGTAGAATATGTGATCATTCATGTGGAAAAGATCATATGGTTAAAGGACCAGGAAGTTTTCTCTCAAAGGATTCTCAATATGTCAATATCAGAAAATGAATCTTAAATACTATATGTACAACCAGTCCTATTTGTCCAGTGTGAGACATAAGGCTGTAACCTGTGACCTCCACCCATCTCTGTCTCTTGCGTACCTTGAGGACCCTGAGAGCTATATCAGCTGGGACTTTGGCTACTGACAGCTCTAACCAGGCCGGACAGGGCGAAGGCAAGAAGCCAGAGAAAGGCAGAACCTGACCTCCAGGATGCAGGCTTGGGAATGGGGCTAACAACCAAGTCCCGTAAAACAACATAATGTTACAGAAATTGCAAGGACCATAGCAACTTAAGTACTGCCAAGGAAAACTTATTTTAATCTCAGACAGGTACATAAGAGGAGCCGATGTACGGGCGAGTGTACATTAATTTGCATGAAAACTACTCAATATGTTCAATATGAGAGGAACTGCCATGTTATGAAAGTCAAATTATAAACCTGAATGAAACAACTAGATTCTTATTTACCTAGTTTGAGTTTTGTCTTTCATTCAAGATAGTTGTATTTGTCATCATTCTCGTGATAACTCTGTCACCTCCCAACACACCTCTTAGCTGTGAAATGAGTGGATCTCTTGAGGCTTGTGCTCCCCTCTGGCCAGTTCAGGGGACGCTCTAAGTGCTCTGTAATAGTCAGCAATCAGCACAGATGGATAGAAACCAATGTCTGGCCCTCAGGAAAGAAATATAAATAAATAAGATGAATAACTAAAAGCTCTGTGTCCTCCTGACCACGTATTGCATTGGGCATGTGTTTTATAATGAATATAGATTGAGACTATGAAATATTTATGGTCCAGAGATGGTGTGAGATAGGTGGGTTAGTGGTGGTGGGGTGTGGGGTATTGGGGAGTGAGGGGCTAATGGTGTGAAATCTCATCCCAAGTGAACGGAAATGAAAAAGGAAAATTCCTCTTGGTCCGGAAGCCTCCGAGCAAGTTCCATTTGTGATGCCTCAGCTGGGATACTGTAGAGATGCTTTCAGCAAATACCTTTAGGATCAATTTTATTTGATTTGTCTGGTATATCAAAAACAACCTTAACCTGAGTATGATTGCATAACTCATGATATAATTATTATGTATACAACCTTGTTTTAAAAAGTTAGGATTTGTCTTTGTATAATTTTGAATTGAATGTACAGTTTAAATGCTTGCAAATCATTGACCTTAGCATTCCAACATTTTTGGAAACAGGCTTGTAGAAAAGCATCTGCTTTTATAATGACTTCATAATTCCTATGCAATGTCACAAAACACTCTTGCTCCAGTACGTGGTTTCAAAATGCTTTAACACTTGGCTTCCCTTGAACTCCCCTATACACCCCCATTACCTAATTCACTTGTACGAAGTCTACACCTAACAGCCATATAAATAGTTAAAGCCCTCCATTGGTCAGTGGAGAGGTGTCTGGGGACACGGGCTGACTAAGAACAGCCCAGGGGCCAGATGAAGAATAACTGAGTAGACTGCTGCAGAGGGAGAACATATTGTGCCTGACAAGAACAAACAGACTGATAAACAAGTGGCTTGGGGTGGGGAAGCATTTTAGGCAAGCATGAGAAAGGGAAAGCTGGCTGTAAGCAGAGAGTCAGAAGAGATGAGCCAAGATGAGCACAGACTCCAAAAATAGTTACACCGAGGTCTCGGAAGAGCTCAGGCATTCATCGTTTATATCGTTACCTGGGATCAGCTTCAGCTTTGTTTGTATACATACAGAGGTGTGTCTGGGTCACCTGCCTGGAAGAATATATGAACAGGCATGTTCATAGGTTCAAACAGATAGCGCAGTGTGAATTTGCCATTTTAATTCAGCCTGGACTGAAATGTGAAACACTAGAAAGCACTGATGTAACCCTGGTTAACCTCTGGCTCACGAAGGCAACAGAAATGCCATGTTCATCACTACATTGCACACCAATTAAGCGGACTTAAAAGATATGAACAGGATACTGAAGCTGACATCAACTACTTTTGCCCTGCAGTGCCAAGACTGCCTATCAATAATAATGTTCATGTCTCACAGAAAAATCTCCCAACAATAAAAAAGGGATACGTCATCTCTCTTTAGAGAGTTGTGCTACTGCCGGCACTTTCATTACTTAAGACACAAAAAGTCCGCTTGTAGTCAGACAGAAAAATAACCCTGTCTGGAAGTAAATACTTTGTTCTGTGTTTGAGGGGCAGTTTCAAACTACAGTGTTTTAAAGTGTCATTTGGGGTTACAGAGCTGAGATGAGTGCTGGAGAATTTTTGAAATAAGCAACTTCTAGCAGCAGGCGTAATAAAAACTTGATAGTCTATTGGGAGGGTTTAATAATATAACAAGAACATGTGGACTTGCTAGAGTTAAGTACACTTAGGAGTGCACTCAAAAGTGTTGCGGAGGAGATGCCAGATGACACGTTGGGACGGGGAGGTGCCAGGAAGATGGTTAACAAACTGCAGCTTTGAATCTGGGTCAATTCTCTATCTGTCAAGGAAACAGATTTCCATCCAATGTAACTGGAATTAAACAACCATACAACTCCCCAGATCTGATTAACTAACTGTGTCATAAAACACTTAATATTTCTACTACTATATTGTAACCTAGAGGCAGTTAATGGGAATGTTTTCCATTCATTAGCAAGTACTGCTGAGTGCTAGTGTCTGGATGTTATGTTGCAGAAGATTGAACAGTAAGTTTAAGAGCATTCCACTTATGTGTGCAAACATAAGATGTGAGTCTGTATAGGTGTGTGTGTGTATGTGTGTGTAGCCGGTCTCTGCTATCAGGAGGTTTTAATAGAGTAGTATATTCCTTTGCATTTTACATGACTCTGGGGCACGCTGCTCTCACTTGTCTGCTCTGCTCAGATCAGATGCTTAAATTGGAGCATAGAATGGACTACAAGTCTTCATACTATCTGCCTCTGTAATCTGTGTGCGCCTTTATGTATGTTTGCAGGCATCTGTATGTGTGCCTACTTACTAGTGTTTTTACAATCATGTCTGCCAAACAACATCTGAGTTAATGTGCTCAAGTGAAATAATTCTGAGAAGTATTCTGTTACCTTAAACACAATTTTTCTACCATTACATAGCTTACCACTTCACAATGGCTAACGCTGATTCTTTACTGGCATTTGATGCTACTAACAGTTGCCACTGCTTTATGTGCAATTTGAAAACCTTATGCCAGTGCTATTCCACTGTTAAATAGCAATGTCTCCCAAAATCTGACTGCTACAATTTTAGCCATGCTAGCAGGATGGCTCAATGAGCGTCTGTCAATTAGCTGTTATACAAATTTGGTTTGTGTTAAAATATCTACTAATGGATGGATTGCTGTGACATTTTATACAGATATTTATGGTTTGAAGCCTCATCATTCTAAGTTTATTTTGAGTTCACTGTCAATTAGTAAATCTTAAAATGCACGCTAAACTAAGATGGTAAATATAATAAAATTACAACCACTAAACAGTGGCATTATAGAATGCTAAACCTTTTGCGTCTAAGTATGTAAGTATAGTGTAAGTAATAGAGTATGTAAGTACAGACTTTTAATAATCATTTCATTTACTACAAAATCTATTTCTTCACAAAAATACAAAATTGTGAAACTATTTGTGTGTTTCAATTTTAACATGTCTACAGCCATCACAATTTAACCACAAGTGAAGTTTATTTTAAAAAAAAAAAGAAAAGAAAATCATTTTAAATAAATTATATTTTTTTATTTAAATTGTTTCTTTGCTGTTGTTTGATTACACTGGTAACTCTGCTGCAAATGAAAACTATAACTACATCCTGCTCTAAGTATTTTTCCAGAAATATTGCCCCAGCTATTGCCTACAGTGCTACTAAAACCCTGTTTTCTGTTTTTTTTTTTCTTCTTTTTTTGTTCATTCTATGCTAGTGACATCTCTTACCATCCAGTCTGGTACATTTCTGTGTTTTCACAAGTCAGAAAAAAAGTCTCCGGGGCCCTTTCTCACAATTTCCCTCTCCCACACTCCAACAACAACTCCCTCTCCCAAATATGTAATGCTATAGACAGTTAAAAGTCTCTGAACTATTCAGTTCAGTTTTTATTGAATTGAACTGAACTACTGACAATGTTTGCTTTAGGAAAGCCAGATTAATCAGTCACCATTTCATACTGAAAGCATACAAATCTTTTTAAATCAATACTCATCTGTTCTTGGCACAGACAAACTGAAACTGTCAAAACAAAATAGACATGCTTGATAATAACTCAACTCAAACTTCTTATTCACATTAATTAAGACATATTTTCAATACTGCCTTGAGGAGTGCATACTATGCTTAAACCTGCCTAGACTAAAAGTGCCCTTAACTACCGTAGCATGCAGGCTCGCAGAGTACTGAGAAAGGCGGAAGAGTGACTGACTCTCACATTTCCACATGGGAGAGCAGTGACCTGGACAGTATAACTAGAGAGAGAGAGAGGAGGAAAAGTGAGGGGGGTGGACAGCAAATGTAAAAGAGACCAGATGGAGGAAAACTATAAGACAGGAACTGAAGAAATGGATGCAGTCTTAATAATGGAGATGATAAAGTTTAACACACTTGTCAGTCTACAACTTGGAAATGCTCTTCACTTTTATAAGAGACATCATGGCAGTACTCAAGCTTACTAAATTTCATAGAAATACCAAGAGATATTACAGATGTTGCATGATAGAAAATGCAAATACAAGCACATAATGCATATACTGACTTCTATAAATGTGTACTTGGGCTGCTGTGGGTTTTTGTGTGTAAGAGCATGTATGTGTGTGTATTTTTACTTAATGCAAATTTAATGAGACTGGCGCTGCTTGCCTGAAGAAAGTGCTGCCAAATCCTCTCATCCCCACTGACAGAGTGAGGAGTGAGTGAGGAACTACTAAACAGAGTAAGTGCCAACAAGATATACTTGTCAGAAAAAGGTGAAGTAGACTGAGGAAATACACTGATCAGCCAAAACATTATGACCACCTCTGCCTAATATATTTTCGGCCAGAATAACTCCTGAGACATGCTTTGGCACTGAGTCTACAAGACCCATAAAGATGTTCTGTGGTATCTGGCAGCAATGGTGTTAAGTAACATGTTAAGTAGAATTCTAAGGTACTTTTCCTTTAAAGGACCAGGAATCTAAAATAACTTAGAATAACTTACTCTTAGATATGTTGCCCAAGATAACAACTGTATCACAATACAACAGTTTTGCAATATTTTACAAACTGCAAGGCATTCAAGTAAGTTTCAGAATATATTTGGCTTTAAGACTCTGAGTACTGCACCAGGATGACATGCAAGCTGTAAGGTAGAGTAGACCTGTTCCAGCACACCTACCAATATCCAGTGGCTTTTGGTAGGCCTCAGGTCTCTGTTAGTAGGTACTCACAACTTCTGACTGCCTTCTAGTTTTAGAGATGCACCAAACCAATCATCCAGCCCTTGTTAAAGGCACTCTGGTCTTTACATCTACCCACTACCAACATGGTGACTCTGAAAACCAACTGCTTATTTACATCATATCTATACCGGAGCTTGGCTGTGTTGTTATAAGATAATCAACATTATTGACTTCCTACTTGTGTGGCCAAACACTAAGGTTCATCTGTATAAATTCATAAGAGAAAGATGAATTTTGGAGAAGAGGAGATGGGGACAAAAAAAAGAACAGTTGTCAAACAATTATCAAATTTGGAGCTATTTTTAACATCCATCCATTTTCTACCGCTTATCCAACTCAGGGTCGCGAGGGGGAGACTTATTTAAAGATGAAGCTGGTGATGGGACCGCTCTGCATGTCAGTGTCTTTAGATTTATATACAGCCAAAGATGGGATTGTGAAAGAAGAAACACCACTCTGTATTATTTTGATGATAGAAAAAACAAGGAGGAGGGTGTTGGTTTCTGCTGTTTATAAAAAGGACAAGTGGCAGTTTTCCATACATAAATAGTCTAGGAGCCTGTTTGCTTTAATTTCAGACTTGTCAACAGATAGCTGATAAGCAGCTTTGCCAACTATCCAGCTTTATCAAACAACACATATTTTAATTCATATATTTAAATACTTAGTAGCTATTAAAATACTTGTAATAATGTAATATCTTCTTAAATATGAGCTAAACTGGTTAAATTGACCTTTCTTTGGCTGATTAGTTTAAACAGTGTATTTTCCTTATTGTCAACAAATTACTAAGACAAGCCCAAACCCAACTGGAATGGCTTACCAACTGTAATAAAGTAATGCTCTACATATTCCATTTTATTTTATTTTTTTATTTACTGAAACTTTATTTAAGCCCCTTAAGATTAAAGATAATTTAATTTCAAGGGGTCTTCTAATCTCTTTTTCAAGGGAGACCTGGCCAAGAAGGCACACAATTACAAAATTAACAAAAAATATAAAATCAAATGTAACATGAATACACGTAAGACAAAAATAAATCAAGTCAGAGTCAACAAGCAACATAATACAAAACACAAAGTCAATCTTGTGAATAGCAAATGCACTCTTCAGTTATACAAATCTTTTTAAAAACTCTGAACTCTCCCCGGGAGACAAAAACAT
>VVAS01110923.1:0-14894 GCA_015103295.1 Ptychochromis oligacanthus | reverse complement strand
GACCCAAGGGTTGAGAAGAAAGCAGAAAAAGAATGAAAGAAGAAAGAGACAAGAAAGAGATGGAGAGAAGGGGACAAAATTTCCATGGACAGGGAGTAAAAGAAAGACAAATACTACATAGTGTAATATGTAAAGCATCAACAAAAGCCGTTTACTGGGTCTAAATCTGGGTGCGGGCGTGCATGTTTTGTCTACATGGTAATAGTAGTCATAATAAATAGCACTGACACATTCACAACTCTGTGTTTTCCTGTGTGTGCAATCTAAAAAAGATGTATTCATAACTCGCCGTTCATAATGCAAGCTGTGACTGATTTAGCCGTCTGCTGCCCAGGAGCCAGCCAGGCGCTACGGGATACCCCATCCAACACTCTGCTTTCCCACATTGGGACAGCGGGACACTGGGATACCCTCGTGGGGCCGGAGCTAGGTTGGAGCGGGCCGATCACCTTAGTCTAAACTGACGTGTGTGCTTAACACACACACGCACACACACACACACACACACACACACACACACACACACACACACACACACACACACACACACACGCACGCACACACACACACAGTAGTGTGCATGACACAGGCTTCAAGGCGAAACAGTAAGGATCAGTAAGGATCCGTGCTTTGGTCTGTGGTATAGAATATCATCCCTAAAGGGGATCAGAAGGTGTGTGTGCATGTTTGATCTGCTGTATGAATTTTAGTTTCCGTGGCCATGTGAGATTGAGCGTTGTATGTTTTGGCATGTTTGCCAGCATGTAACAGAGACAAAAAAATCTCTTACAGATATATTTTACTGCATAGTAATGGCACATTTAAAAAAGGCTGGAAGACATTCACAATCACTTAACACACACTAAGGAAATACTCACTGGCATTAATCCTCAGGCAGTGAATTGAAATTGCTTTTCCTTCCATTTCTGGACAATAATCATCAGTGTGATTTTCATCACCATCTTTCAGATATTCTTAGCCATTGCCTCTAGCTCTTTTTTATTTATAAAATTCAGAAACCACCTTTATATTGGGGAATATAAAACAAATGTAACCTGAAAACATAATCTATAACATAAATATTTAAAATAATGGCTTCTCCAGAACACCAATTTGGAATCTCACCAAGCAAAACTTATTACTAAACTTAACCCCAAACTCTAGTCAGAAATCACTGAATTCTCCTCCTTAAGAGTTAACATCCAAAAACTAACAGAAAAACATCCTGAGTCCAGAGGTTATGGTAACTAGGGGGTATTGCTGCTCCCTGGATCTCTCGCCTCTAACCCTCTGTAATGAATATGAGGGTGCTAATAGACCCTCAGTCTGACCTCCAATAAGTGCTCCACGCTTGGAAACATGAATTGCTGTCTTCAAAGCACTGCTACTTCCTGAATGTTGCCCTTTCACTGAACGTGTGAAATGTGTGTGCACGAGTGAGAACATACGCACACTTGAAACCAGTGTGGCAGAGGTGACTGCCCCCTCAAGCAATGAGGAGAACCAGGGCATTCCAGACTCACACAAATTTCAACAGTCACAATTATTCATAATTGCAGAGAAATGTAAAGCCTATGTGTGTGAAATACAGAAAAAGAAAGCTGAGAGACCCAGTAAATGACAAACTCAATAGGAGGCTTCAAAGACTTTGGCAAACTTGCAGGAAAAACTAAGAAATAGAGTGAAACTGTTTATTTTTTAGCCAAAATATGGAACAAAGAAAAAAAGGTGGCCAGCTATGTTTTCCACAGAAATAAAATGAAGACGTCGTAGAATACTAGTTAATTATTTCAACTATTTTCATAAATCACATATCACACTAATATCACATTTTTGCTCTTATAATTAAAGATCATAATCAAAGGCCCCAAAAGAAAAATGTGTACGCTGTTTTGTATCTAGTGCATCTTATTAATTAGTTCAGTTAAATGTGTACTTTCACAGGCTTCCTCAAACAGGACACAATCAACTGCAATTAATCTGATCAATGGAATGTTAAACGGCGTACAGGATATGCTGTGGCAAGACTAAGTGCCCTTGAGCCCCATCGAAGATATTCAATGTGATGGAGAAAAACCATGTCCCCATCTCCTCAGGGGGCTAAATCTCTCCCATGTTAGATAAATTAGTCTGGGTTAGTACCTGGACTTCCTATAGTCAACTGGCAACCTTTTGATCTCTAACTACGGCAAAATGGATCCAAGCTGATGAATTTGTACGCCCTGGTTATGATTGATTATATGGGTGCTCAGGACGGAAAGGCCTGCCAAAGTTTATTTTGAAGTTTTTTGGTGCTGGAGAGTGAGTTGGATCCTTGAAGTATTTTGATATTTTGAAACAGGACAATATTAGAGGAAATATGGAAAATAGAGAAATACAACAAAAAGATACAAACACAGAACTAAAGGAGAAGCTTTCAAGGAGCAGGGTGACTGTTGTTTGTGTATGTAGGGGGGGTTGATGGGTGTGAGTGTGGGACAGCACAAGTCTTGTGAGTGGCATTGAGCTGAACAGAGGGCAGATCAGAAGTTAAATGATGACTAATGAATGAGGCTGTAATGATCTCGCCTGCAGCGCCTGGTTCTCATAGAGAGAGCCAAGCTGGAGGCCATCGCACACACAAACAGAATAAAACAGAAACACATGGTGAGTGTCTACATGCGTGTGAGTATGTGCATGTGTGTTGCTGTGCACTGGACACATAAGTAGCATAAAATTACTTCACACAATCCTCTCACTCTCTTTTTGCTTTCTCCTTTCAGCCTATACACACTAGGCAGGAGGAAGTTCTTATTTCAGTGACAGTTTGACAAAAGCTTTGCCTTCTAGTTGGGGTGCTATGACATATTATGTCCCACCATGTTTAGACACACAAAGAGGGGTCAGAACATCTGAAACACCTTCAATACATGGAATTTAATACACACACCAATGAAGTGAAGCTAGAGACATTATTTAAGGAGGAGACATGCCACTCAAAGAATTCTAAAATGACAAAGATATCCCACAAAGAGCCAATCAATACCCAAAATATGGGTATTTGAGCCGATCATGATAGTGTGGTGACACATGCACATAGCAGAGGTTCAAGACAGTTTCAGCTGTATTTTGGAATGCATACCTCTCTCTACTTGTTACCATAGTAAAAATGTATGTACATGTACTTTTTTACTTTTTGGCTTACTTGTCCATGACATGAATTACCATGGCATTTGTTGGATGAGCAGAGATGTTACTCATGTCCACACTCTAGAGTACAATGTTAATGAAGTCACAATATTGTGAGCATGCTTAGTAGAAGTATAAATGCAAAGAAAAAGGTTTTTCTTGCTGTGGTCAAGCAAATGAATTTCCTCCCCATAAAAATGAGAGCAACATAATTTGCTAGAAAGACATCCAGCAATTTTTCATTTACTAGAAAATGTGAAAATCACAAGATGGGCATTATATCAACCCTTAAACAGATCTTTGAGAGACTGGATTAGTGGATAACTACATAAAGTATCTGCAGTGGACACTGAATTTACATCAGCATTAGATTATTCTGAAGTAAAATTTGTACCATTTTGGGAAATACCCTCACTGGCTTTCTGGCTAAAGTTTGGAAACAGAGACAAGAGTTAGTATGGTTCCCAGCATACATCCATATATGATTTGTTTAATTTAAACAAAAACCAAACAAGTTGTGGTTTTACATGTGGGTTATGTATCAAAACCTTTTCTGAACAGGCTGTTAAACCACTGCTTTAACCATAACTACAATTTTTCCTGAGCCATCTCATTTACCTTTTCAAAGTGTACATATGTATTCAATAGGGGTTGCAGATTTAAAAATACTCCTTTTGGAAAGGTCCCACAGGTCTGTCAAATGACCTGAATGAGAAAAAAAAATTCAATGAGGTTTTATAGACACAAAATCAAAAATTTAAAATGTTGGCAAGATGATTAAACAACATTTACAGTGTCTTGGTGTTGAAAGTGTTTATTGGTTCAATGGAAAAATGATTCCTAATTGTAATAAACATGTGATGCTTCACAGTGTCCTTAAATGCCCTACGCTGTGCCTGTTCAGGCATTAGTAAAAACCACATACGATGCGGTGATGAGTTCAGTATGACAGCCACATAAATACTGCATTCAGATCAATTTTCCACGTGACACTGGCTTCATGCACTCATGGTCGCGGCAGATGACTGCCCCTCCCTGAGCCTGGTTCTGCCGGAGGTTTCTTCCCGTTAAAAGGGAGTTTTCCCTTCCCATTGTCGCCAAGTGCTTGCTCATAGGGGGTTGTCTGGTTGTTGGGGTTCTCTGTCCATTATTTTAGGGTCTTTACCCTAACACATAAAGCGCCATGAGGCGACTGTTGTTGTGATTTGGCGCTATATAAATAAAATTGAATTGAATTGAATTAAATTGAATGATTAAGTTTCTACACTAATATACTATCATAATTGAATGTTCCACTGGAAAATATGAACAAGTTGTTCTGACCTTGTGAGTTTTTTTACAGAATGTTGAATTTTCATCCCTGTATCTAGGTGTGACATCTAAAAATTAGAAATTATTTTAGTATATGGTTGACAAACAGCTGTGTAAAGGAATATGCCTTTTTACTGTAACATTTTAACAGAAAAGCAAAGGTATAAATAAAAAGAAATCTGTATTACATTGGATCCATAATATGGCTCTTGTTTGTGCTACATTGTAGTAAAATCACACCTACACTTGTTGAGAAGGTTCTCACAGTGAAGCAGACCTTGAGGCAAGCAATCATCATCTGATCAGTAATCAGTCTACTCTTGCAGTACAGCTAATTGCTGGTGCTGTTACTAAATGATAATCTTGCTGCTAACTGCTATTGATTGGCCATTAACTACAGTTGCAATTGGAGCAGAAAATGCTAAAAATCCAATGCCATTTGCTTTAGGCTGATTGAGACACGACCTTGCTGCTTTACAGTTGGAAACTGAACACATTTTCACTTATCTCATCAGTCAGCCCCATCTCCAAAAACTTATTTTCCCATACAGCTAAAGTGCATTCTCAATTACATTTCAAGAGGAATGCTTTTACACCAGGATTATGTTTGCTTGTGATGTATCAATCACAGGTATGTTAGAAATCAACATACCTTAGCCATTTATTTCCTTGCTTTCTTACTGCTGTTCCTTTTCAAGCAACCCATTATATAAAAGATGGTGTGGGACTGAGAAAATAGAGTAACATCTAATTTGGTTAATGCTTCGAAAAGGTCTAACCCAAATGTAGTTATTCTCTCCTGCAGAAAATGCTACTGTTGAACTACCTGAAATGTTGCAAGGCATTTATCTATGTCACAATGTAAAATTGGCATAATGCCTGCCTAGCAGCTAGTTTGGTATGCTCTCAAACAAAGATTTAGTAGTTGCCTCGACTAGATCCATATGCAACCAAATGCCTCAAAATCTATCATAATTTTCTTGCAAGAACAGCTTCTGCTCCCTCTGACTCTAAAATGACTCACCAAGAAACAAAGCACACCTGCTGTTGATGGCACTCCTGGGATTTTAGGAAATGGCAACCCAGTGGAGTACTTATTTTTGATACCAACGTCCCCACAACAATAGTGATATCCCTAAGTGAATAGCATAGGCAAACAGTATGTTAGCAACTCCATTTTACTAGTATTTTTCATACACTATATGGAAGAAAGTATCAGGTCACACCTCTTAATCAGTGAATTCAAGTGTTTTTAGTCCCATTGCCACATGTGTATAAAATCCAGCACCTAGTCCAGCACCAGCACCATGCAGTCTCCCTTTATAAACATTTGTGAGAAAACAGCTTGATCTAAAAAGCTCACTGAATTCAAGCATGGTATTATAATAGGATGCCACCATTGCAACAACTTATTTCGTGAAATTTCTTCCCTCCTGGATGTCCCATGATCAACTGTTATGTGACATTATTGCAAAGTAAAAGTGTTTAGGAACCGCTGCAACTCAGCCATGAAGAGGCAGAACCCATAAAGTTACAAAACGGGGTCGCTGAGTACTAAGGAGACTGGTGTGTAAAAGTCGCCAACGCTCTGACTCAGTAACTTCAGAGTTCCAAATCTTCTTTCCCGTTAGCACAAAAACTGTACCACAGGAGCTTCATGGCATGGGTTTTCATGGCTGAGCAGTTTCTGTAGGTGTAATGTGTAGGTAGCCCACTACTTTTGCCCATGTAGTGCATTTTTCAGTTTTACTTTTCAAACAACTTGAAATACTAAGACAGCCCATTAAGACTATTTAGCATTCTTTGCACTGCTAATTTTCTGATTTTGTAATAGCAATAACATCTAACAAAATCACCATTCACAGCCGTTAAAAACAACA
Organism: Ptychochromis oligacanthus; assembly: GCA_015103295.1. Classification (NCBI taxonomy): domain Eukaryota; kingdom Metazoa; phylum Chordata; class Actinopteri; order Cichliformes; family Cichlidae; genus Ptychochromis; species Ptychochromis oligacanthus. The sequence continues at coordinate 8,535 of VVAS01110923.1, read as the reverse complement.
TCTGCAAATTTATTACTCAGAGACCAAGTCAGAAGTGACAGAATATTACTCTGCTGTGGCTAAATCTTGATCACGGTCGATAGCTCTTAAAGGGTTACGCTGGTTATCTATATATATTGGCTCACTTTTGACATGTCAACTAACCAATCAGAGCAGACTGGAAAGGATGGGATTAAAGAATCAGGAGCTAAAATGAAACATTTCATACAGAGGTTAAAATAAGGTGCTGCAACAATGTACAGAATGAGAAAAATAATGTGGGTTTTGAAAAATATAAAGTTAGGTTGTTTGAACCAGCTGCCATCCAATATTAATAAAACTGCAATGGTTGGGTAACAAGTGAAACAATTGTAATGACATAGTGCATTATACAGACAAGACTGCATACATTTTTTTCACATTTATATTCTAAAACACAGTTTTTTCATAGTCAGGTAAATATGAAGCCAATTAGAATGATCCACCATGTTTAACAACTATGTCAATTAGTATCTATGTTCAGTTTCTCAAACTGTGTTGCCTTTCTGTCTTTTTATCTTTTTTTTTTTTATTAATCTTCTGTTGTAATGTTAGTTGTAGCTATTCATAGTTTAATCTTCCATACTGTATGACATATACAATATAAGACAAATAAAAGGCTGACCTACAGGCACTAAATGCATTTGTACTACAAAGAAGGAGGATGGTGTGCTAGTGTGCTCCACTGTTGGACTAGGTGTTGTAGAATCAGAGGTGGACTTGGGGTGTCAGGGTACCAAAGGCCAGTTGTCTCCACAGACAATGTTTGCTTTTTCACTTTGTAGCCCTTATGACTCAGAATTGTGAGGGCAAAAGTTAATGGTTCATTTTGCCTGTGTAACCACTTGTATTGTTTCTACTCACAACTATGTGTGTGTCTTAACAGACAAAGATACTGCAAAGGAGAGTGACTTTGTTTAAAAATATTTCCCTCCAGAGGAACTTTAAATGCTCTCAACAAAAGATAAGAATAAAACATTTACACATAGCAGGGAGAAGCGTTAAGATACACCTGAGTCAGAATGGAAAAGTGTGAGTTCCCAAATGGCACGTGTGTATATATAGTACATTGCTTTTCACATTAACAGAGTGCTATGACTTACTCCCTGAATAAACTCACTAAATAAAAAATAAATACAACCTGATCTACTTTCAATGACTACACCGTTTCATCCTTCCATCTTTGCGCCCCTCCCCTCCCCCACCACTGTTACCATGGAGATGACCAAATGCATATCATATGCATGCATGAGTTTGTGTGGCTGATGCGCTCAGGGCTGGGCAGCAGGCAGAGAGGAGGAGTGGGGGGAGTGGGGCGCGACACAGAAATGTGTTCTACTTAAAATGCTAATTTTACATATTTAATGCCATGGAGCAATTTCTATTGGGAGACGAGCAGAGAAGCAGTGAAGCATAAGGAGAAGGGGGAGAGCACTTATAGCATACACTCAACTGTCCAACAGAAAGGGGGTGGGTGGGTGAAAGCACAAATTCCCTTCTCTCCACTTAACTCATTTATTCATCTGTTTGTGCTCTCTCCCCTCTTTATCTCGCTCCTGCCCTCATCTCTCTTTCTGCCTCTCAGCGTCCCAAGCCTCCTTATATAATTGTTCTTAGTGTGTTGAGACAGAGATTCACTGACATGGGTCCAGATTGTTTCACTTCACACAGACAGCATCAACCAGAAAGAATCTTTGACCTGTTGCCAAAAACACCAGCACACAAGACACCATAGGGAATATAATGGACTACAACAGAAGGGGCATTTGTAGTAAATAAACATCCACTGTGTGCAGCATTATTTGGCTTGACAATTTCAGCAAATGAAGATTTGTCAAAGGTAAATTGTGGGGAAGAGATAAAAAAAATCTAGGAAAAGAAAGTTGTCACAAGCTCTAAGACTAATATCAGTTAGGAGATTCATCTCGTATGAACATGACAGAACATAGATCATCCACAAAAATCTTTGACTATTAGTTCAATGTCCCAGAGTTCTCTCAAGGTCTCCCTCTGATTGTGCTCCCTGACCCCAGCTAGCATGCAGCCATCAATGGTTTCATGGTTGATTACAGCTATTCCTGGATTACTCCTGTGTTGTTTTTGGGGCTAAAGGTAAAACCAGATTAACTCAACTTTGGATCTGTGAACTCAGCTGGAAGGCCAGAGGGCTGGTTCTCATGGAGAGAGCATGGACACACACACATCCACAGGGCAAGAGTGCATACACTTCAGTAAACACAGAAACACACCCACAGTTGTGTTTCTATCGCTTCAGAGGACAATCAGTCGGCAGAAATTAACATCCAACTTTAATCTAAACCTAATCTTGATAAACAGATATCTGCGTGTGAATATGAAGGATCTCTAGGTACGGAATACAATTTTTGGGACTGGAAGCTTTCTGGTTTCCATTTGTAAGGTGAGCAGGTTTTGGTCCTGCTGTAGTCCAGGTTCTATTGGTCAATCACATTTGAGCAGGCTTTGGTTGTATGCAGGTAGTCTGTGTGTAGTACAAAAGATGAGACTAACTGTTTTTCCCAAAATACAGTCTCAGAACCATCAGCTATAGTCTGAAAATGCTTTTGAAATATTTAATTTTTTATTTTCTGCATTTTTAAATATTGACTGGTGCACAGAATAGAACGGCTTGAACTGGACAGCCATTATCTGCTATCTGGATATCTTGCTGTGTGGATAAAATTGGACCTAGAGGCCCAAAGTCTGGAGACTAACCGATTGGTTCCCATATAGATATAAACCTATCCTGAAACCAAATATTCATCCTGAGGAGTTTTGTGTGTTTGTTTGTTAGTCCCCAGAACAATACTGTGTAAGACTGTATAAGGTCAAACATGGTGGGGGCAATATTGTGGCATGGGGATGTTTATTGATGATGTGACTATACTCTCTGCTCAGATTCAGTCAAAAGCTGCAAAACTGATCAGACTGATGGAGCGTCACTCTGCAAATGGATAATGACCCAAAGCATACTGCAAAAACAACCAGAGTTTCTCAAGGCAAAGAAATTTGATATTCTTCAATGAGTAAGTCAGTCATCTGATCTCATCCCAACAGTGGATTCTTTTCAGTTACTAAATACAAAACTGAAGGCAGAACGACCCACAAACAAGCAGCAACTGAAGGTGGCTGGAGAAAAGGCCTGGCATAGCATCTTGAGGAAAAACACAGTGCATTTGTTGAAGTCCATAGACTCTAAACTACAGGCAGTCAAAACAATCTTTATATTTGAAATTATGTTAGTTTGTCCAATTATTTTTGAGCCTCTGAAAGTGGGAGCCTATGTATAAAAATGGGTGTAATTCCTGAACAGTTAATGAAGCACTTTTGTTAAACACCTTGAATTAAAACTGAAAGTCTACACTTCACTCACACCTTTATTAAAATGCATTGTGTTGGTTTAAAGAGGCAAAATTACAAAACCTGTATCATAGTCCAAATATTTATATAAAACTGCCCTATTCATTACTATGACCCGGGAATGCTGAATATATATGGTTTGTTCTGGTTCACTGGTTCACAATACACTTAACTGTATATTAGGATTTAGTTGTGTGGTGGTAACATCTCAGTGTTGCCTGAAGGCAAATGCTTCCTATTAAATAAATATTCGGAGGGTTTAGGTGCAGTCTGTATTCCAGGGATGGTCGTAATGATTGGAAGGTTTTGACATTATTAAAATTAAATTCTTTTTTGTTTTCTTCCACATCGTTTTTAACCATTATCCTTCCCATATACTGGGAAAAAAGCTGATAATGTATCATCTTTTTTTTTAAGGCTAACCTTAGTGATGCTTTAGAACTTGCTTATCCAAATGTTACTGCTACAGAGTTGACACTATAGCCTTACAGAGAAGTATCAGCTGTATGATTAGCATCTGTTACACACTAATAATGCAAATATTTTTCCAAACACTTTTGTCATTTCTTTTACCTTTCCAAATGAGATCAAACATCTCTGTTTTATTTGTTGATAGGTTTTTTATAATCCTTTCTATGACACACACAACCCCGGATAAATTAACAGATTTAACTTTTATGGTTGTCTGCAGGTCATTTTGAGATCAAATTGCCCATTTCCCATCTTTGGGACTTCAGACTTTCTATCTGCTTACCAGCCCAGACACCATCAGCAAAGCTTAATGATTACACTATGTTTCATAAAGAGACTTAACTCTTTTAAACATCTGAGGCCTTCTGCATCACACTGGCAGGTTACCTCTGCTGTGATGCTCAGTGGAGCCAGTGAGTCCTAGGTCTTTTCTGGCTGACAACGTCCATGGCTGGCTGGAGCCACTGACAGTTCCTTGCACTGACAGCATAGCAGTCTGCAACTAGAGTCCCTCGATTCACCATCTGTATGTGTGTATTGTACGTGCATGTGTGTGCATTTAACTCAGTCAACTGACTTTTAATTTTCAATTTCCATCTTTCTGTGTGAAGATGTGGAGTTATTTTAACCCCAAGCCCCCCCCTTCTGTTGGAGATAGGCTTGTAAAGGGGTGGTCTGCCTAGGCTTCTCAGGTTAGGCAGACAACACAGGTCCAACTGTATGTGTGTGTGTGTGTATATATATATATATATGTGTGTGTGTGTGTGTGTGTGTGTGTGTGTGTGTGTGTACATTCTCATTTAAGCTGATCAAGTGCAACTACAAATATGTTTATTTGTAGAACCCTGGACAGGGTTAGTGTAACCCTGCCCCCCCCCCAAGTAAAATCTTAGTCTAGCTTCATAGCCATCGTCGTCATTTCTGAGTGTACAAGATGGCCTTTTGGTCATAGAGGACTCAAGTGAGTGTGCCATCTTAGTAGTCACAGATGTCGTTAACCACTATTTTGGTCTAAGGAAAGACAAATAACATAAGATAAAACTGACAGGTTAACCTTTTCAATTATCTCGTAGCCATGAGGAAAAACAATGTAGACTGCTAATGCAATGTGGCACGGAGACAATTGAAATATCATTGCTCTCATATCCCGGGGCCTACACACACACACACACTGTAGCTCCATGAGATACAGCAAAAAAATGCTCAAACAAAACAGCTGGAATTCTATCCTGTGCATGCTTGCAAAGTTCAACTCGCCAGTGTCAGTGGTCTCTCTGTGTCATATGCCTCAATTAAACAATCAGCCATAGAACACAGAACATGAAGAACACACACAGACACTGGCAAATCTCTGTGAGTGGCCTGCTAGACACACAGTTTCCCCAATCCTCCCACAGGCACCAGTCCAGCCCATGAGGTCATCGCCTGCCGAGACCCTGGATTATAACTCCAAAGGGACCCTTGGAAGCATGTGGTTATGCGTTCTGACAGCCCAGCAGCCTGATTAAGCCCCCTGTTTGCTAACGCTAATGCTAAGCTAATATTAGCTTTGTTGTCAGCCTAAAGGTGCATTTTTCAATAGCTGTCGGGCTAAGCAGTGGTAGGCTAAGCTAAAGCTATGCTAATTTCCCTCAGTGCACCTATGTATTTATTCAAACTTAATGCAGTGTGAGTGATTCATCATTGTGTAATAAGCTCAATGTACCAAGCCAACATTGGATCACTTTGGACTAACACAAGATTAAGGAAGGTCATATGCAAAGGATTTGGCTTTAACTCGTTTGGGGCCTCAAGGGAACAAGTCTGAAAAAATAATAAGTGGAAGTTACAAGCATACTGCTGTTAGTTGCCTTCAGGATAAAATGTCCTTAACCAACTGAATGAGCTGAAATGTATAGCGGTTGTTTTAGAGCATAAATACGTAACCTTGTATTCAGTAAACAAGTGTATAATTACTGCAACAGTCAGAAAATTATTGTTTTTACTATCATCTAGCCCTAATTAAAGCCCATAGGTTTGATTTGTCAATTGATTCCCTCCACCAAGAGGTGATAAGTAATAGTTTTCAGTCTCAGTTGTTTACTAGCAGGAGATATAAATTGTGTTTGGATGAAAATCTAGAAGTCCAACATGTTAAAAAGTTTTTTATATAAGATTCCTATTCACTGCATGGTAGAACCTTTTTGCGATTTTTCCATAAACTGAACTTTACTGACTGAATCTGACATGTGTACCTTTTATATTATTTTTGCATTACTACATGCATTCCAAGTACAGTTGGATATGTAAAAATTAAATGTTTCTAGACATTTAGTAGTATTATAGTAAAAATGTCCACCTCAAAAAATTGAGGAGGAGATTTTGTTATATACTGTAATATATAATCCCAGTTTGCTCATTTTAAGTTCTAAATGGTTAAAAATGAATATTGATTTCTTTCCATATATATCATTGTCACTGATAATCTCTCAATGAATGACATTAAAATCTTTACAAATGCTAAAAATTGTATTTTTGTGCTGAAAAATCTATAATAAGATTTTCTCTGTTTGGGTGTCCCTGCTTTAAAGGATCCTGTCCTCAAGTAACATTACCCATCAGCGCTTCAAGTACTTTGCGGTTTTAACATCAATTAAAATCCCAGCACCACTTGCTGAGCTGCACTGTGCACTGTCACATCGTGTTGTGTGATCCTGCCGGGTGATGATCTGTGACAAATAGCTCCATAGTGTTTGGCTGCACCACACAGAAGCAGAAAAAACATACTCTCTCCCCATCTTATATATGCAATCGTTCAAACATGTTTCATATTATAATATATGTGCTTGCCTACAATCAGACTTAAACTGAAGATTCACACATGCCTTCACAAGCAAACACAACTAACAGATAATAAGATCTGGCTGAGAAATCGAATAGAAAGTGTCACTGAATACAATGAGAGAGAGACGTGCTTGTGTGAGAGAACTCAACCATTATCATCTCCATCCGTATGAGTTCTCCGCTTCATTCTCCCTGTCCTAACACATTGCCCAGTAAACAAGCTGAGGCCAACGGCTCAACTCAGTGCCACCACGTGTTATCCCACAGTGTCTGCTTATGCCTCCATGGGTCTAATCAGCTCTGACAAACCAAATATCTGTGGAGAGTTAACACCACTTTGACTCGTCAGTTGACTTCTAACTACACACCAGATTGCAGTTGCTTTCTAACAGCCACGTGATGTTGGAGTGAATTTATAGTAATAGTAAATCAAGATGTAAAAAAGCAAAAAACTAAGCGTTCTGACATAGTTTCTCTGAACTAACCTAAAATCTCAATGTCAAGTTGTGTACCTGGGATCAGGAATTGTCTAATTTTGTAACTTGTCCATAAGATGACAGCTTTCAATGACACATCCTGCAAGCAATTTTTTAAATTTTTGAAATGAAAAATATTTGCATGTTGATATATTATTAATTTCCTAAACGAGGAAGCATCATAGATGTCACCTGGATGGACAAAACATATTAGACACAAATTATTATTCAAAGCAGAGTATTTTATATTGCACAAATGAAAAATTAAAAGAAAAGCCTGGACACCCAACCCAGTAAGAGGATCCAGTGCTTGTGTTACGCTGTGGGGGACATTTTTTGGGGGTGTACTAAATGGTTTCAATAGTATGAAAATTATGTAAAATTTATGCTATATCTCTGCAGTTATCAAATCCCAACCCAAATGAACACCTACGGGAGATTTTGAATCAATGTGCATGACAATGCTGACACCAAATAAGAGAATATCCTTTGGAAAAACAGATTTCATCCCTCTGGTAGAATTCCAGAGACTTGGAGAATCAATTACACAAAAACTGAAACTGTTGGTAGCCCAAGACCTTACTAAAACAATTTCTGCTGGGTTTTCTTTTCTTTCATTTATCATCTGTGTGGATCTTCTAACATACTTTTAGAGGACCTGTAACCGCTAATGTCAAAAATGTAAAGGTTTAAAGCTGATTACATAAACTGTACATTAGTTGAGGATAAGCCCAGCTGTATACTGTATTTTTATTTGTCTAACTTATCCTCTTTTTGCTATATATTAAATGATAGTGTCATACTGAATTAAATATTCTATCATCTAGTCATAGCTCTACATGGGGCTGCTCTAGTTTAAAAAAAAGTGTAATACATCTAATTTAAACATAGGAAGTACTTTGACATCATCACCACCACCAGGGCTATTTGTGTGTGTTCAGTGATGCTGACTATGTGCGTTCACTGGTGCGTTCACATACTCTTGCATGACAGCTAAAGTAGCTCCGTCTAACGGCACTGATGTTTCCTGCCATTTGCCTTTAGGGCTTTTCCTCATTCTCTGCCTCTTCCTAGCTGACTTTTAAAGTGTTCTTCTGTTTCTTTCTCCCTGAGGAAATATGATCAACAAAGCTTGGCTTTAGAGAGAGCAAGGCCAGCGATCCTAGTGTCTGTTTAGTGCGTTATCATGGCCCTGCCAAAGGCTTTTGCCACTTTACATGTTATTCAGTAAAAGTCAGGTTGAAGTGACAGCAGGTGAGGCAGAGGTTTATAGCCTGAGTTCCTTTTATAAGATAAAACAAAGTAAGCTACATATCAGATATTAAACAGTCGAGTGAAAAAGAAAGTACACCCTCTTTCAGTCCTAAGG
>VVAS01110915.1:0-10032 GCA_015103295.1 Ptychochromis oligacanthus | reverse complement strand
AAACCAAATGATAACTTTATCATGATTGAAATATGAAAAAAAAAAAAAAAAATCCAATATTCTGATGTTCCAGTTCACCTGAAAAAAAGTGGATGTGTTATGCTTTTCCCTATTTTCTGTCATATTTAATTTGATAAAATGGTGGATGGTCATATTAAACGTTGCCAAAGTTTCAACAGTTGGACAGTTAATCCCTGTGCGCCAAAAGCTCAGGTTTCAGACTGCTCTAAACTGGATTTTTCATTGCTTTTTTCTGCTCTTGGATTTGTATAATGTCAGAGAGGGGGGATAATATCCTAATATATCTGGCTGTAAGCACAGCATCCCCACCCATCTGCTCTGTCTGACTTGCAAAGTTTGCCAGCTAGTCCAGCAAGTACCTTTTTTTGGCCCATTGACAGCTAAGATCCAACGTTTGTTCATACCAACTCGCACAGGACTGAGCCCAGTATGAAGCTGGACCATCAGCTAGGCTAAAGCTAATAAGAAAAGAGGCTGTTCCATCTCTAAAAGGCAATTTTAAGGAGTCAGAAGTGCAAGCTGTTAGTCACATTACACCACTGGAACGTTTATCTTAATAATCAGACCAAATGGCTTGTGACTACAGTTTGCATGAAGACCACTATCATATGTGTTTGTAGCCAAGTTGCTCTTTGTAATTTTACTAACTCATGCCAGCTTTTTAAATCCATTTAAAAGTGGCTAGAAGCAATGTTGACTCTAGACAGCAGACGTTTTCCACCTTAGTCACATTAAATGCTGAAACGAAGCCAATCAGAAGAAAGTTGGCTTAAAGGGAGAGGATCAGCTTATTTCAGACTGTGAGAGGCTGCTTCGTGGCCCAGTATAAGATAAATAAGGATCATTTGGAACTGTGAACCAGAGTCCAAGAATAAAAAATATGGAGCTGGAAAGGAGCATAATGGGTCCAGCTTAAACAGTACAGCTTTCACACACATTATCAAAACTGTTTCCTAACCACTGTATTCATCCTATATTTACACACTTGCGGTTTACACCATCAGAGAATGTGCGCGTAAAATTGTTTAAACAGACGTTCAGTTAAACTGTCCATATCAGTGTCAAGTTTGGCTAACATACCAGTAACGGTCACATCCTCCTAGTTTATGCGCACACTCATGCACTCACTAAGTTGCAGGACTTAGACAAGAGTTTTGTATCCTACAGAGTCCCCTGTTAGTAAAGTAATGAGAGCTCAGCAGCGGGGGGTGTGTGTTGAATTTTACGTAGCTGACATGACAAACTCACCATTCACATAAATTGATGATGATGGCTGTGTTTACGCTATATTTATGTGTAAAATGAGGGCCAAAAATAGATCCCACAGAATTTCTTACTTTTTTCCTCGCACGGTGCAACCTCCGTCTCGGTGCTCACTTGCTGATTGGTACAGAGAAAATACCTTGTTTTGAGAGCAAGGCTTGTAATTGCACGATGTGGTATGGTCTATTTGGGTGGGATCGGGGTGTTTTTTTGGTTTTGTTTTGTTTTAAAAAAAAAGCTGCTTAAGGGCTATGAATAGTTGGCAACAGTGAGGTCAACAGCAGTGTGATGATCACTGCTGTGAGTGAAAGGGATGTCAGGCGCCCCGACCAGATACACTATATACAATTTATAAAAAAAAAAGAAAGAAATATCCAAGTGCTAAAATTAAAAATGAAATTTGTACAAGAACCAAATATCTAAATAGTTGACTATGTAGATACATACAATGTATGCATAGTTACACAAAAGCATTACAAAAATGCAGAATAACTACAACTAGACAAAATAACACTTTGGGGTCTTGCTTTCTGTGTAGGAGGAATTGGAGTGATTTTACACATCTGTGTTTAGAAATCTTTTGTCTCACAGCTTAAGTATTGATAACAATGTAGCAGCTTCAGTATATGACAGCACTATTGTCCATAAATCATCTGCGCAGATTCTGTATCAGAAAATGTTTAAGTGTTAGCCAACGATTAAGTGACAGAGAACATGCTGACAAACGGAGAAACATAACACCACAGACTGCTTCCTCCTCTGTGTGTTTATGCGTCTAAGCAGGGATTACCAACCATAGACTGTAAGGAAAAGATGGACATAGCCACCTTGATGTCGCCCATTGGGTTGCAAAGCTACGTTTTTGAAGCCTTAAGCTGAGCATTTTTGCAGTCACCATCATCAGCGTAGGCTAGCAACTGAGACCATAAACTCATTAGGAAAGTTTTTACTGAAGTAACAGAACAAGGGAGCTGAGTGCTGTTTTCCCATAGACTTCTATACAACCGGACTTTTTGAAAACACCTCCTGGAGGCCATTAGAATAAAACTATGCATGTTTATGTTCATCTTTTAAATAAAGTGTATGATACCAACCCCTATTCAGCTTTGACCCTTTAAGATGAAGTACTGTTTACTGGCTGAGCCTGAGAAGGTTAACATATTCATTTTCTCCTCACCCCCAACTGGTCGTATCAGATGACTGCCCCTCCCTGAGCCTGGTTCTGCCGGAGGTGTTCTTCCTGTTAAAAGGGAGTTTTTCCTTCCCACTGTCGCCAAGTGTTTGCTCATAGGGGGTCGTCTGATTTGTTGGGGTTCTCTGGCTATTATTTTAGGGTCTTTACCCTACAATATGAAGCACCATGAGGCTACATAATTTTTTTTTTAAGTTTCGTGAACAACTCAAGCATTTTCATTTACCACCATTATGCTGTTGCCAATGTTTCAGTGACATCTTTGTCAGTTTTAACTCATAAAACTCATGCTTTCCGTGCCAGACACCAGTAGAAGTGAGTGACAGTATTTTTTTCATTGGGTTTTTAAAACCTCAGTGTCTTTGTCCGTAAGAAACTGAGAGTGGCTGTTGAACTAAAATAAAACCAACTTCAAAGCAAATGTAGCAAAAGCTGGCTTTAAATGCCTGGCCAAACTGTTAATCAAATTACTTCTGATTTCAAACTGAATTTGTCCAGTTTTAGACTCGAATCCCGGTTCATTTCTTACAAGGTTCCTGTGACTCTTGTATATAAGAGTGGCTAAATTTTGAGAACTTTAGTTAAAATTAGATTTCTCATATAATTGCAAGTCGTGGTCCAGTAGCTATCCTTTTTCAGGGATTTTTAACCATGTGTATTTGAGGTTTCACTCTGTAGTCAGTGGATGAAAACCAGACCTTCTGATGTGGTTAAAAGCTGAGGGAACAAGGCATTGTTTTGTTGGTGATGTTGAAACTTGAATAAATTCCAATGAGATCTGAGAGCAGGATGCTGCTTGAGCTGGCAGAAATAAAATATAGTTAGGTGAACCAACTCTTTAAAGAAACAGGCTTACAGGGTTATCGTTCCTCTGTGTTTCTTGCTGTAAAGGCTGACACTTTGCTGTTGTAGACTGTTCCCCTCCCATCCTGACATTGTGACGGCCTCCTCAGAGGACAGACAGATCACGACCCTGTGACCTCTGCTTTCTTCCAAGTGAGCCCGGCAGTCACTCTCAGCGTGCATGCTGCTGCTGCCACATGGATCCTTGGCCAGCCTTGGCTTTTTCCTGCCTGCCTGACACACCTCCTGACTGACTGACTGACTGGCCGGTTGTGGGCTCAGGCTACTGAGGCAGCCTGCTGGAATGAGTCAAGTGGCGGTGGTAAACTTAAAGCAGTCGGCTGTTGTCGGGCTGTTGATTCGGCCTGTCTGGGGCGTGGACGCTATTGTCTGCGTCCTGGATTTTGGGGCCCGAAGGCGGATTTGTTACAGGTTCTGTTAGCACTGAGAAAACTTATGGTATTCACAACTGGCATGATAGAGTTTCCTTCTGTCTGCCATGTGTTATTCTAACTCTCAGACTTTATGGTAGCACGCTGTTAAAAAAAACTCTGCCTCAATGAGACAGAAATACTGGAGGTTAATTTTTTTTCATTCAGCCGACTGAAGGAGAGTCTTTTGATGTTAACACAGACTTTGTGTTGTCTGTTTCTTACAGCAGCCCTGAGTGTTCAGCACATAGTACAAAACAGAAAATACACAAAGCACAACGCTTGAGTTGTTGCCACGTTTACAGCTGGCTCTATGTTGCTTTAAAGAAGTCTTTATACAAGTCATTAACTGATGTTTGGTTTAGTTGTGGATGTGGGTTCTGTTTAATTTTGGGAAGTATTTCTGTATTCTGTTGTGGGCATTTCATGGCAAAACATGAAATAGTCACAAAAAAGTAGTCTATTTGTTCATGTACATGGATGTGAATTATCCCACGTACTCCCTGCACTACGCATGTTCTAGCAACTCTTCAGAGGCAACGCATCACTCTGACAACCAAGAAAACAGAAACTTGAAAAAAATGTCAACTGTATTTCAATCCATTCCCCGATCGTTTTAAACCAAACCAAGTAGTTTTTATATTCTTTTATCCTCCACTTGTCCAGTTTCCTCAGATTTTCTAAGGACACAATGCACACCATGCCGAGATATGCAATTTTCTTTCAGCTAATATCTCCTTGGGAATCACCTTGTTGATGCAAAAATACTATTTTATGCCTGTCAAACTGTGTTATCTTTGGCATTTTTCATAAATTCAGCTATAAAAATTGCAACACATGATCTGTTTTTGCAACAGGCTGCTAATAGCAAAGTGCCTAAAGATAAAATTTTAAAATTGTTTTTTTGCTAAGTTGTCTGTTACGTGTAGACACAACACTAGTTCCTCCCTTGAGTTAGGTGCCTTTTTATGCTTGAATGATTCATAGATCAGTGTTAAAATGGCTTAACAAACAAAAAAACATTCCTCTGAAAATGGTCCGGTACAAGGACTGGACTGAAAACAAGTGAAAAAGCAGCCAATGTCCAAAGAAAGACCTTCAAAAAGCCTGGAAAACTACTGCTTAAGACCACTTTAAAAAATCACAAGAACGTCTGGCTGCTTGGAAGCAAAATATAAAGAAATGATGGGTGGCCCAAGACTTTTGCACAGTGCTGTATGTATAATAATACAAATAAAATCATCTCTGGTGCGAGCAGAGAAGTGAAATTATTCACACCACTGCCAGCTCCTCCTGCCTTCAAATGTAGACTTTTTCACCCTTTAAAAGTAGAAAAACTTAACTTGATGTAGATGGACATGAATCAGTAAATATGAGACCAGTCTGAAGAAAAGATTTTTTCAAGTAAACAAAAATAAGAAGTGGGGAATTTGTGTCCAGGAACGTGAAAAAAAAGAAAAAGAAAAATTAGCGTCTAGAAACATGAATTTTAAAAGTCTGGACTGTGTCACAAACTTCTGTGAGCCTGTGTTGTATTAAAAATATATTTTCTGTTCACACTGAAATCCTAAAGCGTACAGCATAGAAACTGGCAGAACAGGCTCACACAGGCAAGTTAGCTTACAGTCTTGGGTTGTTGTGCTGACATATTCAAACTGTAGCGACCTTTTGGCCCTCCGTTTCAACAAAATGCAGTTCAGTCCAAGTAATCATTAATTAAGCTAGCAGTCTCTTTAAGGTTTGGCCAAGTCAGCAGTTGTTACAACCACAGACTGTATATAAAAGATGGAAGTAGCAACCTTGACATCCTCCGCTGGTTTCAGGTCTATTCTGGACTTTTTTTTTTTCCAACACTGGATATCATCACTTGTTCAAATGCTGTCCACTTGGTGAAAAATCTGTTAATACTGTTTAGTTGTGTTTTTGCGTGTATTTCTTAAGTTGTGGAGTTGTCAGTACCACTGGTGTTTTCTGCAGACCCCCAACCCCTCTTTCTCTGAATGCTCAGAGACTAATGCAGTGCTGCAGATGTTGTATGAGCTCAGGGAGTCTCCTCAATTATTTAACCTTAATCGCAAACCACATAAACAGGGGCTTGGCTAATCTGAAGGGAAACACATTCGAGTCTGAGCGTGTACAGAACCACAGAGAACACCTACTCTGCTCAGTCACACAAAGTCTACACATTCCCACAGCGGCAAAAACACCACTTTTACACAAACACACACAGGCTTTCATAACCCCCAAACGCCCCTTTACAAATAACCTCCCATTGGACAAACTCACCAGTAGATTCCAGGAACTCAGCAGGTCTCTCCTTTGCTTTATCTCCCACAGCTCTGTCTCTCAGCTACCCATGTTTATTCCTCCTCCTCCTCTCGCCTCTCCATTTTCCTCCTCCAGCTGTCCCTTCCCAATTTCCTGCCCCCACACGTTCACCTAAACACCCTTCTCATTTCCAGATTTTCTCTGACCTCCCACATTACTTTCTCGCTCTGTTATCTTTCACTTTCTTTTTGGAGTTTCAAGGTCATTCATCTCATGCTTTGGCCGTCATACCGATCTAACTGACCCCTTCACTCTGTCTCCTCTCACCTCCCCCTTCTCTCCTGCTTTTCCTTCCTTTGTTTTGGTTGCTTGATACTTTTTTTTTCTGTTTGCTTTAAAGATCTCCCTCAGCTACCCTACGTACACACATGCATGTTGGGAGTCAGTGTTTTTCTCTGAGATGAGCACTTTGGCAAACAGTGGAGGTATTAAATCTTGAGGCGCAGGAAGTGTGGGGTTATCAGGGAGTGTCTCACTTCCTGTCTCAGATTGAAGGGCCAAAAAACAAAAGGCCCAGCATCGTCTGCAGGAAGCAGAGACACGGACCACAAATGTGGAGCTGGATGCCTGAGATACTCTGAGTGGTTTAAACCAACAGGGAGCAACTTAATGCATGAATAGGGTTACCCAGAGCTCAGTTCATCTAAAACATGTGCAAACGTTGTCCATTGTCGTTCCATTTATATATTTTCTTTCCCTCCATTAAGCTGGGACCATAAACTGTATAGAAAAGACTGATGTAGCTTCTGGGCCTGAAAAGTGAAGCCTGTTTCAACGTTCCTTAAACCTGCATTCTTTCTGATAGCCAGCAGGGGGGCGACTCCTCTGGTCAGTAAAACAAAGTTGTATAGAAGTCTGTGGGAAAATTATCATCAGTTCTTTGATCTGTGACCTCCGTAAACACTTTCCTAATGACTTTGTGGTCTAATTGAATAGTACCTAATGTTCATGTTGTAAATTATTGTCCCCACTGGAGTCAAAAAGGAGGATAAAGCCGGGAGTGCAAAGTTTAGAGCTCAGGAAATAATCAAATTTTAATTTCAGTTATGATTTTGGCTTTTAGCAATTATGAAAAAAAAATATCAGCATAAAACAATCCCTTTTTTGCATTACTTTTCGCTATCAAGCTCTCATTTTGTCTTGTTATATATCAAGCACATGCCCTTTCCTTTACAGCGATGCACTTTCTCCCTTGCTTAAAAGCCGAAACTCACCGTTTAGTTCAGCTCGAGCCAAAATGACAAAGAGAGAGATTTTGGTTGACAAGATCTATCTAGAAGAAGTAAAAGTTGCAAAAGGTTTCGACAGGTGACCCTGTGAAAGGCTCCGTAGCAGCTGCAGGTGCCTTTGTATGCAGATCACCAGAGGTCTCTTACTTGGCTCGTCCTGGAACACAGTGTTGGTTGGCTGTTGGCTCTCCATCACTCTCTGCGTGGCTACAATGCACGTCTCTGTGCAAACACGCTTCATAATTACCAGTAGAGCCTGATCGATTTATTGGTGGGCTGATCTTATTGGCCGTTATTAGCTAGAGACTGGAGAAACACCCTTCAACTATGTTATGAGCATTGACGTTGCATAGTTTGATGTGTTTGAAACGCCACAAACACAACAACCAGCTGATCCAAGCAGAGTCGGGCAAAGCGTAAATAAATCACTACACATAACAAATGTTGGGGAAATCTGTTTGTTTCATGCGCCTGAAAGAAAAAATAACAGTTGGTATATCTGAATATCAGATTTTTAAATCACCAAATATCGGCTTTGGTCTTAAAAATCCTCCTCTATCCGTCAGGTTCTAATTACCAGCTCGGCCACATCTGCTGATCACCGTATCACCGGCTGCATCCAACATGTCTGTATCCGTCCGAGTAGCTCCATCGGTCTGAGTTGGGGAACACTGAACACTTAAAGATTGCTGCGTTGACAGAACTGTCTGATTGTCAGATTCCACTGTGATCGGGGTCGTGACCTTTAGTTCTCTTTCAGCAGGAATGGTTTACTGGTTTACCAGGAGGGCGTCTCATATTTCCTGTCTTTGAGGTTTATACGTGTTTATACCATCTAGTACGGAGTGTTGTCACTAGCTGTACCAGGAATGGTTAGTTTGACTGGAAGTGCACTGCAATTATCAGCGGCGGGTGGTTTTAGGTCAGCCGTGTATGGAACTGCTTTCAGCAGAATTTGTTCCGTCCAACCAGTGTCCCTCCAGCACTGAGTACTGAATGAGAACCAAGTTTACGAGCTGCTCTCTTGATGAAACATGATCGTTTCTGTTCTTATAATAGAGTTTTTTCACTGCATTTTCTTTGCTTTGTTATTTCTGTGAGATTTTGACATTATCTCATGCTCTTATATACTACATGTCCGATTGGCCCTCTGTGTACTTCCCCTCGCGTCTCCCTCCCTTTTCTTTAAAGTTTACTTCAGGCTGTCTTTATCACAGCCATGTTTACAGCCTGGACCAGGTTTAAAGGGTGCAGTGTGTGTGTGTTATCTATCAGTCTCTGCGTACTGTGGAGTGGGAGAGTTAGGGTGTGTGCTGGCACAGTCGCGGTGAGCGAAGTGTGACGTTTAGCGAACTGAGAGACTGTTTACCTTATTGTCCGGCATCCAAACTAAATGGCAGGAAATAATAAAGGGAGAGAGCAGAGAAAAACAAATAGGAGGTTCTTGAGGTATTTCTAATATTAGTTTGGGAGCAAAATGACTCAACCTTAAGTGTGAAACACTTTGTAACATTAAAGCTTTATTACGGATGAATCTAGGAAGAAGTTTTTGTTTTTTACATGCTCAGCTTGAAGAATGTAGACACAGCTGTCTAAAAATGCATCAGACATAAAACAACTAAAAATGTCTGACTAAAAGCAAGTACAGTCCACATCTACCAAAGCTATAGCAAATACCAATGTTGTTGGCTGTCAAATAAAGGCCTAAAACAGACTAATACTGCATTCAGTATAACTCCTGTTTGTATCTATGATGAAAGAGCTCTCGATGAGTGAAAAGTGAATATTATTTACACTGCAATAGTAAATGACACAGGCCATTTGAAACATGGCTTTTGTTTGTGATATTTTGACTAACTTGGTACAAATGAATGAAAATATTTATGTGACAGGCTCTTATATTTGTCAGTTATCCCGCAGTTAAGCTCCGTTGATGGTCATTGCAAATACTCATAAGCTTCCTGTAGGAAGGCAAGTTTCTCAGGTCAGCCATGTCGATCTTTAAATAAGAATACGGAACCTAAAGAATCACAAATCAAATGCGAATCATGTAAGAAAGAAAGTTTTCATAGAACTCTATGCAGCCCTGTGAAAAACTCAGTACACGGCATGAGTCAGTAGCTTGTAGAATCACATTTAGCAGCAATAACGAAGTAATTGTTTTCTCTATGACTTCATCAATCTCTCACATCGTCAAGGAATTTTAGCCCACTCTTCACAGTATTGCTTCAGTTCATTGAGGTTTGTGGGCATTTGTTTATGCACAGCTCTCTTAAGGTCCTGCCACAGCATTTCAGTTGGGTTGTGGTCTGGACTTTGACTGGGCCATTGCAGCACCTTGATTCTTGTCTTTTTCAGCCGTTCTGTTGTAGATTTGCTGCTGTGCTTGGGATCATTTTCCTGTTGCATGACTCAATTTGTGCCAAGCCTTAGCTGTCATACAGATGGCCTCATGTTTGACTCTAGAATACTTTGGTCCAACCAGTGACTGCAGGGCGCCCAGGTAATGTGACTACAAAACAAGCCCAAATCATCATCCTCCATGTCTGTGGTTCACAGTTGGTGTGAGGTGTTTGGGCTGATATCCTGTGTTTGCTTTTTGCCAAATAATAATAATAATAATGGATTAGATTTTTATAGCGCTTTTCAAGATACCCAAAGCACTTTACATTGACTCCATTATTCATTCACTCACTGGTGGTGGTAAGCTACATCTGTAGCCACA
>VVAS01110914.1:0-10818 GCA_015103295.1 Ptychochromis oligacanthus | reverse complement strand
AAGGATAGCAGCAAGAGTGAAAGGGAAGATTTACAAGGTGGTAGTGAGACCTGCTATAATGTATGGTTTGGAGACAGTGGCACTAACAAAAAGACAGGAGGCCGAGCTGGAGGTGGCAGAGCTGAAGATGTTAAGATTTTCATTGGGAGTGACCAGGATGGACAAGATTAGAAATGAGTACATCAGAGGGACAGCTCATGTTGAGCGGTTTGGAAATAAAGTTGGAAGGGGAAGGCTGAGATGGTTTGGACATGTGCAGAGGAGGGATAATGGATATATTGGACAAAGGATGTTGAATATGGAGCTGCCAGGCAGGAGGAAAAGAAGAAGACCTCAGAGGAGGTTCATGGATGTAGTGAAGGAGGACATGCAGAGGGTCGGTGTGACAGAGGCGGATGCTGGGGGTAGGGTGAGATGGAGGCAGATGATCCGCTGTGGCGACCCCTAAAGGGGGCAGCCAAAAGAAGAAGAAGAAGGTTTATTAGATGACAATAAAAGCTACTTGACCAGCACCAACACCTAAACAGAAGAAAACAAACTTACAGAGGGCTAAAGAGGAGCAGCCATGGATTGTGGATGATTAGATGAAAGTGTTGTTCAGTGATGAATTGCAAATCTACTAGAAGATGACTCATTTATGATGTGGGGTTGCATGTCAGGTAAAGGCCCAGGGGAAATGGCAGTCATTAAGATAGCAAAGAATGTTAAAGCTTTTCCTCAGGAAAAGGCATATTAAGTCAGTGGCATGGCCAGCAAACAGTCCAGATCTCAATCCAGTTGAAAATCTATGGCAGAAATAGAAAGAAATGGTCCATGATGAGACTCCGTCCTGCAAAGCTGATCCGTCACCTTTTGTGAAAGCTGGAACCAGAATATTGTTTTTCATTAGTGGAGTCCATGCCTCAAACAACTGAGGCCATCATAAAAAGCCCGAGGAGGTGCAGCAACGTGCTAACTGATGTTTTTGTTGATGAGTCTGTAATTTTTTCCTCAACATTAAGTAACCTCATAATTTTTCCTCTGAAAGAAATTTAATTCATTAAAATAATTTCATTTAATTTGGTTGAGATATGTTTATGAAGCCAGAATGTCTAATTAAACAAGAACAGTTTTGTGTCATATGAACATCCTCCAAGTGTGGAGGATTTTTTTGCAGGCGTTGTAGCATAGATATCCAGCAGTCACTGAACTTAGCATCCCACTTGCCAAGAAATAAAAACCTGATGATCTTTGAATAGCTCCGCAGGTTATTTAACACAAATAGATATTTACAGAAACCATTTAATCTGTCTGAGCCATCTGGATAAAAAAGTATTTTTTCTATAACACAAGAATAAATATTTTTATCAGTACTGAGTGGCATCGGAGTTACAGGGTTGAATAATATTCTGTATTAAGTGTATCATTTTGTTCAACCAGAAGGAAATACCTGCGTTTGCAGCGATCAGTTGGCTCATTCAAATTCTGTTCAAAACACACCTCTGGAAAGGCAGGGTGGTCACGACGCTTTGCGAACAGAAGCATAATCATCAGAGCAGCTGATCTGCCTCTGGGAGCTCCGATAAAAAGTGATGCATGCACATTTTCTGCACACATTTACTCCCCATCTCCTTCAAACAGCACGCCTCTGCTGTCGTCTTTAAAAATGATCCCATCGTCAAGGATTTGTGGGAATGTGTCAGATGCACCTATACGTATTTCATAAGCTGAATAAAAAAAAAAAAAGGTTTGCAGAACTGTTATTTATTGCAGCTTCCCCTAGATGTTTGATGAAAAATGATACAGGTTAATTAAACTATTAATCGATTAACTTATTAACTATCTCCACCCTGTATTTTGTGGCAGTTTGTAGGGTTGTTTTCCCCCATACAGTACCTGCCTTTGCCTCCTGGGGCAATGACCATATTTTTTGGGGCTCCCAGTGTAACCAGCTGATGTCTAGATAGAAGATTGTTTTTGTTTTCTTTTTTTAACAAATGCAGTTAAATAAAAACCAAAACAAAATAATACAAAAATAAATAAATAAATCCTTACGAGAAAACTGCTAACGGTTTCAAGACTGCATTTCAGCAAATGAAATTTCTTCTTTGCTCTCCACACAGACTGCTTACCTGCATATAATCAAAGCCTGTTCAAATGTGATTAAATCAATAGAACTTGGGCAAGTGGACTACAGATGGAAAATGGAATGCTTCCAGTATCAAAAATCTTGTCCCCTGCATACAGATTTTGCATATTCATATGCAAAATGGTAAAGACTCAGTCCTCCCCTATTAATTCATTCATTCACAGATGTCCAGTAAAGTCTGTTTAGTCCTGGCATCTCTCAGATCTCTTGGATTCAGCATTTCTTTCACTAATGTATTCCACTCATAACCTGTATATATTGCCCCTTTCCCTCACTGCTTTTAGGCCTTTGGTACTGCCATTAATCCTCAGTAAGGTGGCTATAGATCGATTAGAGATTGGTGCTTTGGAAACCACTGAACGATTTCAGTTTAAAGCATAAAGAAGTTTGGATTGCAACCCAGTGCCTGTTGAGTCTACTTTAAAGAGACAATCTCTAGGCTGGATGAGTTTCCATAAATCATCCCTTTGCTGAGTTTTCTAAATTCACCAGATTTTCTTATGGTACTGTGATGATAGACAGAGACAGTGTGGTTGCTCCCTTAGTGCCCCACTCTCTTCCTCTATGTTTTCAATTTTGGATTATTCCATATTGAAGCTGATCATGTCATAAAGGGAGATGATCCTTCTTTCTTGTATATGCAGTGCGATCTGTACACTCACTGGCCACTTCGTGAGGTATACCTGTTCAACTGCTTGTTAACATTTACACCATCAGGGTCATCAGAAGGGCCCACAACATTGTTAAGGATAATACACACCCTCAACGTGGCCTTTTCATACTTTTGCCCTCAGGTAGACACTACAGGAGTCTGAAATCGAGGACAAAAAGACTCAAATAGCTTCCAACTCCTGAACAGGGCAATAAGCACTACCCCTCTCCTACTCCATCACTAATATTCACTGTTACTGTAACTATTATTATCTACTATTGCACTAATTGTACAAATCTGTTTGCAAACTTGAACAAGGTACAGGTACAACTCGGATACAACTCAGGTTTTCAAGCTCAGGTCTTTATGACTCATTTCTTGTTTGCACATTTATTACTTGCACTTTTCTAATCAGTCAATCACATGGCAGAAACTCAATGCATGTAGGTATGTAGACTGGGTCAAGATGATCTGCTAAAGTTCAAACTGAGCATGACAATGGGGAAGAAAGGTGATTTAAGTGACTCTGAATGTGGCATGGTTGTTGATGCCAGATGGGCTGGTCTGAGTATTTCAGAAACTGCTGATGTACTGGGATTTTCCTGCACAACCATCTCTAGGGTTTACAGAGAATGGGCTGAAAAAAGAGAAAATATCCAGTGAGCAGCAGTCCTCTGGGCGAAAATGCCTTGTGGATGGCAGTGGTCATAGGAGCATAGCCTGGAAAAACGTTACCTGGTCTGATGAGTCTTGAATTCTGCTGCAGCATTTGGATGGTAGGAATTTGGTGTAAACAGCATGAAAGCATGGATCCATCCTGCCTTGTATTGTTCAGGCTGGTGGTAGTGGTGTAATGGTGTGGGGGGATATTTTCCTGAGCCCCTTAGTGCCAATTGAGCATTGTTTAAACATCACAACCTACCTGAATATTGTTGGTGACCATGTCCCTCCCTTTATGGCCACAGTGTACCATCATCTGATGGCTGCTTCCAGCAGGATAACATACCATATCATAAAACTCAAATCATCTCAAACTGGTTTCTTGAACATGTACTCATGTGGCCTCCACAGTCACCAGATCTCAATCCAATAGAGCACCTTTGGGATGTGGTGGAATGGTGGATCCACATCATGGATGTGCAGCCGACAAATCTGCAAGTGTGTGATGCCATCATGTCAGTATGGATCAAAATCTCTGAGGAATGTTTCCAGCACCTTGTTGAAACTGTGTCATGAAGAATTAAGGCAGTTCTGAAGGCAAAAGGGGGTCCAACCTGGTATCAGCAAGGTGTACCTAATAAAGTGTCTGGTGAGTGTATATACATAGAGTAAGAGATTGTTGGCTCTTACTGTCAGCTTTTGGCTGTTAGTTCAAATAACCTGCTGGCCTATATGCAGCATTCAGTTAAATGACTATTCTTATTTGTTTTTTCTATCTTTAGATTCTCTAGTTAGATTAATTAATTAATTAATTTATTAATATAAAAATGAATTGCCAACTGTATATAATCTGTTATTGATTTAACTAAAATGCCAAAAATATCTTATTTCCATCTTCTCAAAAGTGAGAATTTTTTGTTTTACTCAATTTCATATCTGAAAAATAAACTAAATTATGATTATTGATATTTTTACATTTATTTTCATATTTCATTTCTGAAATCCTTTCTCCTTTTTCTCCTTTTATTATCCAATAAAATACCACTTAATGTAATCGACAGTATGTGCTGATTTATGGATTACTAAATTCTGTTGTAAATATATATTTAATTTTTGTTTTTATTGTCTAGTTAAATAAATTTGACATTCATGGTCCTCCGTACTTCCCATCACTGGGATTTACTAAGATAAACAACGAGGTAATGTAACATTGAAAGTGAATTATAATCCCCAGCTTTACTGAAAATAAATTCCTATATATCTCCACTTAGTAAGCTGATTCTGGCTCAGTGTTACACAACGATGTTCACTGAAAAGGCAAATCAATCTGGTGGGTGGCACCGCCGACTTGCTGCATCACAACAAACCCCACCAATCAGGCCACAGCCTCATGCATCTCCGTGGTAACAGAGCTTCCTCAGTCCCAAAGAGGTGGAGATGGCAGAAGAGGGAGAGCAGAAGAGAAAGAGAAGGTGGATGGGGGAAGAAGGGAGGCAGAGGAGAGAGAGAATCGATACCTTCTCTTATTTCACTGTGAGAATTTAGAAAGCGAAGCTCCTTACCAGTCAGAGGGGGAGTGAGCCGGAGTGGATAAGCTGACCACAGACGGCAGAGGAAGGAGAGTGGGGCTGCCTGGGCTGGGATTCTCTTTGGGATTGGGATCTGCAATGGCCCCTAACTGTGTTCAGTGGATCAGTTGGGTAGCTGTGAGGTAAACATCCAATTTTTTTTTTTTTTTAATGAAATACTGCCAGTCGGAGCATTCATTCATTCTTCTCTCTAAACTGCACTGTTATGAAGGTAAATGACATGACAGCAACATGAATGCTGCTTGCTGGATTGTGGATCACTGTGGTCCAGGCTGATTGGAGTGAGGATCTGCAGGTGGGGAAACTACCGCTGTGAAAAAGTGATGGATTCGTGTTTGATGTGTGGGGCTCATTTGTGAGGGCTTTAGCAGTGAAGTGTGTTCCTGCAGTGTTCAGTGTTCACTACCAAACACCTGCTTAACAAAAGCCTGCTTTTTTGAAGGCTTTCATGATCCACAAACACTCTAACCCTGTGGATGTAAAAAAAAACAAAAAACCTGCCAGTTACAGGTTGCAGCTAAATATTTGACCTTGTGTGAAACAGGTTGTATGTTAATTATTTTGCGCGAAAGTATCACAAATATAAACCTGTACAGCTGGTGAAACATTTGTTGAATTTTCTTCGTCTTGTAAAAAAACTGATCTGGAACATCATGTCATTAATGTCCTGCTGTACAGATATTACCAGCTGGGCTGTGATGATGTGCTGCACGCTTAGTGAGTTTTTCATGCCTGAGTTGTGCGATAATAAATCATTATAGGAGGTTCTACTCTGTATACAATAGACTGATTATGTTTTGCTAATGTGTTACTGGAATATTTAGTTGTAAGTACGGTCTATGAAATCCACATCTGCAGCTAGTGTGAAAGGAAACTGAATTACGCAACATGAGCGCACAGTACAGTACTTGACTCTTGGGGTATCTCATGAAATCACGCTCGCTGTGGATTTGTCATTGTGTGCGTGGCAGATGTCATGCCGGCATGTGTGCTCGCATGTGAATAATGTTGTGGTGTGTTTTACATCCGTGTGTGCTATGATTACCGAATGCAGAGAGCAATCCCGTCGGGGGATCTTGTCAGTGCAGCACGACTCCTCTAAGTGCCGAAGAATCGAATCAGATGCATCCTGATGCATCAAACTGTGATGTGTAACAAACAGATGATGCACTGGCCTCCTGCTCTTAGAGCTTGTGTATGTGATTGCAATGCGACAGAAGCATATTATTCATATCATGGGGGTAGGTTTCGTTTGAGCATCTCTTGGGGGACTCATTAAGTAGGGGATCTGGGGGTTCCCCCCATAAGAAACGGAGAGCATTAGACACTTCATTTCTACATTCTGGTGAATTTCTGCACAGATTTGATACTTTTCTGTGTCAGTTTAAGGTAGAAAGTCATGAGCAATGTTTAACACAGAAATTGTTTTTATGACTGTTTTTATAAATGCATGTGTTCTAAATATTGGGGGAAATATGTCCTCTGGGTCCCCCCATGGTTCATATACCTATATGTATCCATATACCCACTATATGCAGTTGCTGCATGTCATTGTGATTACTTTCTTGTCATGTATTCTGCTTTAATTTTCATGAATTAAGCATCTGTCTCGCATTAGACACCACCTTGTGATGGGGTCACATCAGCTGCAACAGTTCAGGTAACAGCTATCATTGAACTTGGCCTTTATTTTGATGTGGACAGCACTCAAACATTCATGTCTTTATCTTTCCCGGATGCTATTGTGTTGACAAAATCTGTCCAGATGACACAAAACATAGACTTGCAAGGTGAAAGCTGCAGCTGGTGCTGTTACCCGATGAAGATATTTCATATGGGAAGTTAAAAATACATTAAAAAATAAAGAGAAATGTGTGGAGCAATAAACCCGTTAGACCCCTACTTTACAACGCACAAACAGACTCACAGACTCAGTGGCCTTGGCAGAGGAATGGGGACTGAGAGGACTTCTGTATAGATGGGTTTGCAAGTGACATCAATGTGAGATGTGCACACATGTAAGGGGCAGAA
This sequence comes from Ptychochromis oligacanthus, assembly GCA_015103295.1. NCBI lineage: Eukaryota > Metazoa > Chordata > Actinopteri > Cichliformes > Cichlidae > Ptychochromis > Ptychochromis oligacanthus. The sequence continues at coordinate 3,758 of VVAS01110914.1, read as the reverse complement.
AACAAACCGAGAGCCTAAGCAGAGCTCCACAAGAGGATGTTTTCTTAAATCCATCCACCCATCCATCCATCCATCCATCCATCCATCCATCCATCCATCTTAACAGCTTATCCAATTCAGGGTGGCTATCCCAGCTGTCATAGAGCAAGAGGCGGGATAAACCCTGGACAGGTTGCCAGTCCATCGCAGGGTAACACTGGGAGAAAGGCAACCAGCGCCCCTCACATTCACATCTACAGCCTATTTAGAATCAGCAGGTAACCTAACACGGATTTCTTTGGACTGTGGGTGAAAGCCAGAGTACCCCATTATTCATGTATTCATTATTCATGGTTTCTTAAATCTATATCCCATAGAAATATCTGTAACAAACAATATGAAAACAGAGAAACGTGAAAGGAAAATTATCAGCCTGAATCTGGTTCACTGTTTGGCAGCAGGTTTCAGGCAGCTATTTAAAGAAAAAAAAAAAAAAAAGTTGCAAAAACCCCACCGTACGCTAGCTCCTCAGCAGCAGTCGACACACACAAAGACCAGCTGGTGACCATTGTGCACCATTTAGTAGCTACAGAGCCAGAGATTTTCCCTCAGGTGCTGGTGGAGGCCAAAAACTAGAAGAGATTAAATGGTGGACTTGACGACAATGGACCTTTCACAAACCAAATGCTCCCAGCTGAATGAAGCACCATTCATTAAGGTGTAGGATTTAAATAGCTTTCCTTCTCTATGGTGGAAATACAGAAGATTTACAGAAAAAGTTACTTGTTTAGCATTTATTCTAATTGCATTCATCTTGGTTTCAAATCTGATTAGCAACAGTCCCTATAAACACTTAAAAAAGAAATTGAATTGAATTGAATTGGTGTAAATTCACTGCAACAGTCATCTTTAGGTGTTTTATATTATAAGATAAAGGCCCTACAATATGAGACAGAGAATTCCAACAATCAGAAGAACCCCCTATAAGCAAGCACTTAGTGACCCTTTTAACAGGAAGAGACCTCAGGCAGAACCAGGATCAGGTAGGGACAGTCATCTGCCACAGCTAATTGAGGGGTGAAAGGACTGAGAGACTAGAGAAGGGTATATATGCAATGTAATCTTTATATTGTTGGTGCCTGTTCAATAAAATGTCCATCTTTGAGCAGTTTACTGATAAATGTAGAGGTAGTCTCATGGAACTTTCATTTGTTCGTGTGGAACACATGATGTTGAATATTGTCAGTATCTTGGCATAAATGTAGACTTAATGTTGAATTGTCACATAACCCCCTTCCACTCCCTGTTAATTGGGTTGGGATGGTACTCAGCGTGGTGGACCATGCACATGGACACAAATGGAGTGGAAGTGGGTAGAGAGAGGGTGTAGAGCTGATTTGAAAAAAAAGCCTGATGTGTCCATGTTCTGTTATAGTTAGTTTCTATTCACGCTAGTGTTCCATAAAGTCAGTTGCAGATTCCACAGAGGGTGTTAATCTGACTCATCAACTGCTCTTGTAGGTAGTCCTATAAACCTTTTGGTTTTTAGCACATCCAGCCGAATGGCGGATTAGCTTAGGCCACGGCGTGTCTGTCCATTCACAATTTACAAGAATCGCTACTCTTCCTACAATATTGGTCAGAATCTAATCAGACTTAAACACAAAGATCATCTAATGGATCTTCACCAAAATTTTACTCAAGATCAAGATCACATTTGTCATTTTACGTGCAGTAACTTGTGAATTGTGAGCCAAATGAGCTGCTATATCACTATGTCACTGATGTTCTGGTTTTATCTGCAGATGCTCCAGAGATAAGCTGTTGCAGCTTTTGACATTCAGGTTGAAACATCAGTTTCTGTTGTTGAACCGTGCACTAAAGGTTTAAGTTAGATGTGAATGGAAGGGTGGTGGGCTGATGTGCATTTTTCCAGAGGCTGGCTCAAGCAGAAATTTGGTGCATAGGAACAAGCTGCTGTGTTCAATGGAGCAGCGCTGCTCTCCTCTGTCTCAGCTTACTCTGTGGCAAATTTGGTACAGTTTAGCTGTAGGCTTTCTCAGTCAGTCATCACATAGGACTTTGATAGAGGGCAGCTGGCAGCCAGTCATCCTCTCAGAGGTGCAGATGAGACATTTACTTTCTCTGCGTAGGCGACACAAGCTCTGACCAGCTATAATTTTCTGCAGTGAGCTCAATTAGAAGGCTTCTGAAACTGCCCAGGAACCTTCCCGGCAGCTGCACAGAGTCAATCCTCTGCTTGATTTTGCTGGTGATTCTGATTATAATAAATGTTATTTGTGTAGCACTTTTAAAAACAGAGTTTACAAAGCAACAAGCAAAAGCAGAATGCTCAGAGGGGAAATTCAAATAGAAAGCCAAACATCATGGCCAAATAAGGCCAATACAGTTAAGTTAAAGCACAGCAAGATAAAACAAGAAAAAAGAAATAATAATTACCAATAAAAGACTAAAATAAAGGGAACAGAAGTGATAAGACAAATCAAAGATGAAAATACAAGACAGACAGTATAAGACTATAAAACACAGCATCAAATGTAATGACATCACATAAAAGCAGCCCTGTAAAAATGTGTATTAAGAAGTAGTTTCAAGGAGGTTACTGATTTTTCAAGTCTCACCACCTCAGGCAAGTCTTTATAAGGCCAAGAGGCCCTGAGGGCAAAGGCATGGTCGGCTTTAGATTGAAGTGTGAACCTTGGAACAGCCAGGAGGGCCCCACCCAAAGATCTGCAGCTGCAATCTGGCTCATATGGGGTTAATATTTCTACTCTATGGCTTCAGGCCAGAACCAGACATGCTTTAAAAGTGCGCATCTTAAATCTTAAAATCAATTCTACAACATGCAGGAAGGCGATGGAGAGAAGCCAGGACTGGGGTAATGTGATGTTGTCTGCTAAAACTAGTAAGAAGTCAACCTGCTGCATTCTGAACTAGCTGGAAAGAGTGACTTTTTGTGTAAACCAGAGAGGAGAAAGTCGCAGTAGTCAAGCTTGCAGATGACTTTTTCCAGTTCATAATATGTTTGATGTCTGGTTCAAAACTAGGAGCTGAATCAAATTGTACTCTGAAATTTATTTTAGAGTTTGTGGGATTGATTGAACAATAAGATTTATTATTTTGAGGTACTGAGTTGAAGAAAATTTTGTGTAACATGTAACATCACTGGGACAGTTTAAAACAGCGGCAAGGTTTTTGGGTCACCGGGTCTCATGGGAAGGAATATCCATGTGTCATCTGCGTAGAAATGAAAAGAGACAGTGTGCACATTCATGAAGGCCTGAATAATATGCAGGGCTTGCAGTTATTGAATTCTATAAAGGGCAATCTTTCTTTATGATTGGTTTATTCCTGGTGGCACCATGAGAGCTGCAGACTTCCAGTTAAATGGATTAGAGGGGATGGAAGTGCAAAAGGAAAGCAGAATGTGCTGTGGTTTGGTAGGTCTGTTGGATATTGGCCATAAACACAATGGATCATTGTTGAGGTTTGAACTCAAGTGGGTCACTCCAAAAGTAATTAGCAGAAATGATGATGTTGAGAGACGCATTACTCATTACTCGCATTACTCTCTTGCATTACTTCAGTTTTTGCTAAGCTATGCTGTTATTCTAAAAATGCATTTGAAACAAAGGTTTTTTTTTTGCCAAGTAAGAGTTCAGTATTTTAAAGTTCCAGGTTCTAGGCTTAGTTGGGACTAAAATAAAAGGTTTGACTAAATAAGGATGATGTTGCATGATTAACTTGTTTTAGTGATA
>VVAS01110912.1:0-16456 GCA_015103295.1 Ptychochromis oligacanthus | reverse complement strand
GCTCTCTCTTCACCACGACGGACCGGTGCAGCATCTGCATCACTGCAGACCCGGCCCCAATCCGTCTGTCAATCTCCGGCTCCCATCTCCCCTCACTTGTGAACAAGATGAATGAGATACTTAAACTCCTCCACTTGGGGCAGCAACTCGTCACTGACCCAGAGTGGGCACTCCGCCCTTTTCCGGCTGAGAACCATTGCCTCAGACTTGGAAGTGCTAATTATCATTCCCGCCGCTTCACACTCGACTGCGAACTGCTCCAGTGCAAGCTGGAGGACACCACCTGATGAAGCCAACAGAATCACATCATCCGCAAAAAACAGAGATGGGATTCTGAGGCCACCAAAGTGGAAGCCCTCCGCCACTTGGCTCCGCCTAGACATTCTGTTCATAAAAATTATGAACAGAATCGGTGACAAAGGGCAGCCCTGGCGAAGTCCAACACCCACCGGGAACGAGTCCAATCTATTGCCAGCAATGCAGACCAAGCTCCTGCAACGGTTGTACAAGGAACGAATGGGCTGTAACAACGGGCCAGACACCCCGTACTCCCGAAGCACCTCCCACAGGATGCCCCAAGGGACGCGGTCGAATGCATTCTCCACAAAAAGTCCACAAAACACATGTAGACTGGTTGGGCAAACTCCCACGCATGAAAAATTGACACATGAAATACAACTTGGACATTTCATTTTAATTTGAATAGACAAAGATACTTAAAATGTAACTCAGCAAAAAACCTGAGCACAGACCTCTCTTGGTACAATTCACCACACAGCAAGTGATATTAGTCAGATAACTGCATTAAACATGGACCAAAAGGCAATAACACCACAAACTCTGCTCAAAGGCCCATGCAGCTCAGTGACTTGAATTAGCTGAAATTACACATAGGTATCTGTGTTGGCATCCATCTGTTAAGCACTATGTCCTTAATCCCACAAAACATCAAGCCCTAATGCAGTTTAAACAGTTGAACTGTGATGATGGAGGAAATTAGCTATAAAACCAAAAACTTTTTTTTTTGGTAGCAGGCTGTGAACATATTTTTTCTTCACTAAAGCTGGGCATTTTCACATGGGAGCCTATGGGGTTTGACCCAGTTTTTAGACTGGCCGTTCAAGAAACTGCAGTTTTTGACACTATTGTGTTAGTTTCTCTTTTCACTGTATATTGGACATAGCCACCGTGGAGTCACCCATCAGAATCCTCACCATCTGTGGATCTGACTGAGAAAGTATTCACTGCATACTCATCAGGTAGTGACTTGTCAATTACAAGGAAGTGCCACTTTAAAACAAACCCTGCTTTATTGTCCTTGTGGTAAAAAAAAATGTCTTCAGTGTAGGAGCAATTTTTCTAATTGCACAAAACCGGCAAGTAAAAAAATATGTTTGATAGTTAAATTGTGGCGTGACCTTTGGAACAATTCCCTTCCATTAATCTGTGTCTTTTATTCCCAGCCTGTTGCAGGGCAACGGAGGAGAGCAGGGAGTCAGTGGGTTCACAGGGCTGACGGAGGTCCATCCTGGGTGGAAAGTTTTTTTGGAGAGGGAGACGAGCGTCCTCCCCTCCCCTCCGGGGCCCCTAAGGCTAACGTGATCCCCCCATTTGTGCGCCTGTCATAAAGAATGCACCCGCTAAACCACTTTCCCACCACTAAGAGGATTACTAAGGTAATGCTCCCGAATCAAGAGATGCTCTGGCACAACCAGGCATTGGGAAGATGAATTTAATAACTCATGTACATAACTGGATTTTGCCCTGTGGATGAAACCGGCGCCTTACCTTGACATTTAGTGTGGCTACTATCTAGGTAACCAGGCAGGGAGGAAAGGGAGACTGGAATTTGTACTGATTTTGGACTTTAAATTACTTTTTGCTGTTCTCAACTAGTGGTGTGATTGTAGTTCTTGTCACCTGTTGACCTGAAAAAGGGTGCAGACAGCCATGATATAGAACTGGTTTAGGAGTTAAGGTGTAAACCACAAACCAGGAGTCACTAATAGTGCAGCAACAAGGGCATAATCCCTCAGTGGATTCCCACCCATCACACTCATTATTACTACTATATATGGTAATCTGAGCATTTGTGAGGTTTTTATGTTTCCTGATCCAAGACAAAAAAAAGTGAGATACGATCAAGTTTGAGCAAGTGTATTATTTCCTCGTTATCATTGCCAATCTACCTTACCATGAACATTTCCAGGAATCCATCTAAGTACTCACATACTTTGACTTTTAAAGGAGTCTATTTCTATTTCCCACCTAAACTGGTGCTTAAACTGTTTTCAGAAGCAAATATTCCAAGCAAATCTTGCCTACTACCAAAGATAGTAAGGAGATTGTTCTGGTTCTTCAGATTTTGTGGGAAATTCTTTTATTTAAAATCAACTCGTAGTTTCTAGTTTCTTGTGCAGAAGTCAAACATTTGGCATATTAAAAATCGCACAAACACCCTTTGCCAAGTTTATTAAACATACTGTATAAAGAGATGATGCGTAATCCGAGACACTGAATGTCTTTTATTTTTTAAGCCATATATTTAAGCCAACATTGGGATTGGATTGGATTGGATTGCTTTGGCATGGGAACCTGTCAGTAAAATTAAACTGAGTGCAACATTAAAAGCAAATTTTTCTAGACCTCAGTACAAACTGTGAAGAGGCTCCTCCGATGGTTGTTGGGCTTTGTAGGTTTTCCCACTGTGTTAGGAGGTCGTGTTTAGCTAAGGAATGTTTACGTAGGCACCCTGATCCCGTCACAGACCTCATGTCCGATCAGGATCAACTATGCCTCTGTTTGAGTGTGTGTGTAGGGTGTGTGTGAGTGTAGGCGACATGACAAGGTTTCCAAAAGATAACTCACTTCCTCTTCGGTGATTTGTTTGCTTTTCAGTCTGATGGCCACCAGCCTCTTTTGTGTCACCAAAAAGCATCAAAAAGCACTCGACATCTACCAAAAAAGGACTCACAAGCACACACACACTTAGACATGTATAAAGGCGCTTACAGAACAAGAAATCTAAGATGAAAGGAGGAGTTTAGTTTATTAAAAATCTCTAGTGAAAAGGGCCAAAATGCTACAGATTGTTAGAGCTCCACAGGAACAAATGTGCAGAAATTCTTTCCAGGTCGACTCCTGCAGTGTCTCCATCCCAGCTTGTCCCATACTCTTCTCTCTTAGTGGAAATAACCCGGTTACCCCTCACACATTTGAAACACACAGATCCCAGCATTAACTTCTGTTCGCACCGAGAGCCCAAGGATGAAAACCCAATGACTTTTTTAATTTCTTTATAAAGCATGGCTGATCATCAGATCTCCTTCTTGGAAAAGATAACAAAGAAAAAAAAGAAGAAAAAAAAACGTCTTCCATCTATATTGTAATAAAGATCCTCCTCAGAGGTTAACCTTTCCAAGAACACTCACAGTAGGGATGGGGTGAGTAAGGTTGAAGAACAAGAAAATCCCAGTCTAATGTGAGGGAAAATGAAAAGTTATTAAGTATTGTCTGGGGGAGGAGAGGTGCAGGTGGGGAGCAATAGTGTTAGTGATCCGGCCTAGTCTCAGGATGGGGGCTTGGTGGGAGACTGGTGAGGCTAAATGTAATGTACTGAGAGCTATTCATTTGGTCAGTGAACAAAGGACTTGCATAAGAAAATGGAAGGCTGCCTGGGAGGTTATTAGCTCTGGGGTGATCAGGTGCAGTGAGTCCAGTGAGACAAGTTCTACTAAACCCAGAAGAGGTCACAAAGTTTTAATATTCTAGCATAAACTATACACATTCACGATATGAAGTTCACAGGGGGGCGGGTGCAACAGACAGGTCTTCAGTCTGAGGGATGAAACTGGAACACACCTGCTTTGGGTTTACCTTTCTGGTGCATGTGCAGGTAGGGCACTTGCTGGGTGGGAACTGTCCTTGTGGCCTGCCATGACACGAAATGAACACTGCTGTAATGTTTTTGAACTTTACACTGGCAAAAAAAAAAAGGCAACAATGCAACACTTTGAGGAGAGCTGCTTTTTGCACATTTAAGACATTGTGGTTGATTATAAGAAAACAAGTGGTACTATGAAATATGCAAAGGGATATGATGTGCTATTGTAAGGCAGAAATACTACACCCTAGCCCCAACCAGGAACTATACCAAACCAGTCCAACCAGCAGGACACTAACTGTAAAAAATTCTTACTGTGGCAGAACAACACTTTCTCCTTTTTAGCCTGCTGATGGTAAATGCTAGATGAGGCAAAAGAATAAGTAATTGTTCAACCGTTTTTAAAAAAACATGCGTCTTTTATTCATTTTTTAATAATACCTTCTACTTTGTGCATTGAATTGGAAGCCACAGTTAGCTGCTAAAGGCAGGCCTAATATTAAATATATACTGACAAGATGCACTACTGGATTAATAATTTGCCTCTTAAGTGGTTTGGGAAAGTTGCTAATTTACATTCTTGCTATGTTAGAGAGTTGTTTGCCATATTGGACATGATACAACCACCGGTCACAAGGGAAAAATATGTGTTTCTGGACCATTTGGTGAGTAGTTGCTGGAGGTTCCTGGCTGTTGTTAGGTGAAATTAGTCATAAAGAGGGCGCTGTATCAAAAACCTCCTTGTGATTGCTTTGGTCTTTAGGAGATTGCCGTGGTCGCCTGTAGTTTGCATGGAACTAAAACTTGAAAAAGTGTGCACAAACTGGAAACAAAAAACGTCCACCTTCAAAGTAAAAGTTGTGACTCAAGACTCCAGCCAACACTTTTCAAAAAGTCTGACTTTTTCTTTGAAGGCAAACGGTCTCTATTTCCCATTTGTGTTGCACTTTTCACAGTTTTACTACCTTTGGGAGAGGAGTTGGCGAGTGTTTGCAGACATATCGGCGTGTTCCATGCAGACTCTGGGCGACCATGGCAATCTGCTAGCAACCAAAGCAACCGCAAGGAGCTTTTCACCAAACGAATACAGATTTTTCCCTAGTGACTGGTGTTTGCCAGGGGCTCACTGACCAGTCTCTAGGCCTCTGTTACTGGGGCTTTAGCAATTGATTTCTCAGCCACTGCCATCAAACTCCAGCTACCACTTGCTAACCAGTCAGGGAAGAGACATTTTTCCCTTGCAACCAGAGGTTGCCAGATGGTTGTAGACTAGTCTCTAGGCCTGTGTGACGGAGGCTTTTTTCACTTGACTGTACTTTGTCACGCATCCAAAATAGCAGACAAGTTAATGTCACGTGGTTAGCAGTCACATGACTGCAAAACCTCAATTCTCATGTCTGTACATTAGCCAAATATGAAACTAGAGCCAGAAGACCATTGGCTTAGCATAAAGATTGGGAAGAGGAGGAAACGGCTAGGCTGATACTGTCAAAAAAAATTATCATTTTGTCTTTTCTTCTGGTTTAATTGATAAAATAACAACAAGTAGAGATTTTACAGAGAGTTATCTAGCTGTTTCCTCCTGGCTCCAGTCTTTAGGCTGTGCTAAGCTACGCTAATCCTGACTACAGTCTTGTTATGGCCAAAGAAGGAAATAAATGCCAAACTTGTCCTTTAAAAAAAATTTCTATCACTCATTGTGTAAGCATTGTTAGGTAACCATGTCTTTCCAGGTTAATAATATTCAACCGTTTTCCGTCACGTATTGAATGAGCATTTTTGTCTTTTGCACTCATTACATGAGGAAGTGTTTGTGTATATCACATATCACCCTTCTTTTCCTGGTGTGTTCAAGTGACTTTATCACTTCTGAAAGGACACTACATGAAAAAGAGCTTGTATTTCCTGGGAGGACATTTGAGTGCAAACACCAAAATTAAGATGGCATTGCCAATACGGTTAGAACAGATTTCTTTAAACAAGGATTGAAATTGGATTCAGGTGAAAATGAACCCTTGTTTTTTAAGTTTCAGTGAGAGTTTCTAATCTTTCTGTTTCTCATGAAATTATTGTTTCTTGTCTCACTGGTGGCAAAAGCTTAAAAATGCCTGAACACCTTCGCGCCGTCATCTGTAAAGGTGTGTGCGGTTAAATTCCCCCCAGGATTTGCTACGAGCACACACACTTACACACACCCATGCAAGTTTGCTGAGTGGCATTGTTATAGGCTTTGCAGACAGGCAGCTCATTTATGCTACAGTACAGAGTTTCTTTGCAGTCACTCAGATCCAGACATTGTTACAGTGAAAGCCTTGTTTCTTTAACTTCTCAGAACTGGCTCTCAATGCACTTTTGAGCTGCCACATGACAAAGTCAGCGGTTATAGTGGCACGATTAGTAATACCTTACATCAATAACATGCATCTGGGTTTGTTTAAAATGCAGGTAAACCTTTCTAGTGTTTCACATTCAGTTTTAAGGTTTTTTCAGTACTGTGGCACTTTGGTTTTGTGTTTCATTTTGCTGTTTTTCTCTTTATGCGTACCTGTTTTTATAATGATGCTTCTTCTAAAGGAGGGATTCCACTGTATGCTTAATATATTCTAGTGTATTGTAGCTTATTAGTATAGATATTAAAGCCTGTTATTTCGCTGGCTGTCGGCCTGTTGGCAGGTCTTTGAAGTGCATGGGGTCGGCTAATCAAAGTTTCAAGGTACAGGCAGTTCTCAGGTCAATTAGTGTCTTTTCCTCAGAGCTGCTAGAGTGGCTCATTTAAGCACAAGGTTTCCTTTGGCGGTTGTGCCCTGATGTGCCACATTTTGGCATTAGTGAGATGGGGCTGTCACTCCCAGCTCACCAATACGAACAAGTATGATTTAAAGGGATGCATTTTGACCCAAACCAGGATCTTTTCCCTAACCTAAGTATTTCTTCGTCTTCAGACCTAACCAGCAACTAAAAGGCAAGCAAAAGTGAGTGAAAGCATTATTAAGAAAAATGAACACTGGAAGTTCACCCAGTGTATGAACATGGAAAATGGCTGCAGAAAACAAAACTGTTTCCACCAGGCTGTAAACATGTGAGTCTATAGGTACTGACCAAGCAGCAGCCTCAGGCGATGAAAAATTAAGCTAAAGCCTGCAGTTCCTCTAATGGCCACTTAAGACTGGTTCCTAAAGTGAGTCAATCCCTATAGACTTCAATGTTAAAATGCCAAACTTAACAGCATTAAAAAGAATGTTTAAAGCCTGGTACACAAAGTGGTGTTGGCATCAGTGGATAGTGTTCCCCATTATAACAACTCTGCTCTAGAACTCCTTTTTTACAACTCATCCGTTAGAATACTGGACTAAGGGACATGGCCACTTTGATTTGCAGGCAAGTAGCCAACAGCTATCTGCTAGGCTTCACCTCCACTAGTTGGATTGACTCAAATGGACCTTTCTACCATAATTGTGCTGCTGGGGGCTTTTGCAACATTTTGAATCAAACTAACTGACACATAATATGGTTTGCTGTGAGTTACAGATAATAGCAAGAAATGTATGCCTTATGTTTGATGAGTAAAATTCTAGTATTTTATTTACTTAGCAGATATTTGTGTCTGTGTGTTGCACGTATACGGTTTCTGATTCCAGCTTGATAACCAAGCTCGCTAGAATTACCTGATAACTTAGCACTCCACCATCTAAATATGGCAACTACTGACTTTGAAAAAGTAACATGGCAGTAGTCCAAAGCAATAACATAGCTTTAAAATAAAGAGTTCAAAAACAATGGATGACCTCAGAGTGGCCCATCCATAGTTTAAATACAGTCTATAGGGCTCGCAGTTTTTGAAGCCAGCTTCAAGCGACAATTCATGTAACTGCAGTTTTTGGCACTTGTGGATCAGCCGAATTCTCAAGCAACAAGCTTGTTTCATTTTTCCTTCACTTTCACCTTTCAGTTTCTGCTTCTAAATACACCTTATCCCATCTGTCTGGTCATGGGCTGTTGCAGGTAAACCCACTGAAAAAGGAACTGCACTCCTTTGTCATTTCCACTAGAGTCTACTTTGCTGTTTTTTAACACTATTAGTATTGTTTCTGGTATGCCCCACTTCAGAAGTCAAAAAAGAAGTCAGATTTAAAAAAAAAACATGCCATGCCCTCTACCCCATCCTGTCCACCTGTCTCATTACCGACTACTGCTTGGACCCACACCATAGCAAATGTTCTGTCTATATGTTTTCTTTTGGTCTTCGTGGGTGTGTGTGGATGGGGGTAAAGAGGCACCATGTCCCCCTCTTGCTGCATTTCTGCCCCTGCTCCAGTTTCCTGATCCGTCTTAGATCGGCAGGGTCAAGCTAAAGCCCCAAACAATGGCTCACACAGAGAGCCACACACAAACTTATTCTTGTTTGACTGGGAGCAGAGGAATGCAAATGTGTGTAGGCGAGGGAGAGAGAATGAGAGATTATGAAGAGTAGTGAGTGAGAGCATCGACACAAGTGTTCTTTCATTCACGAATGTCTTGGCTTTACACTAAGTGTGTGAATATTTGTTCACTGTCTTTCACTTTCCTTCACTCGGTTAAACCAGGATCCTTTCCGAGGAAACCACCACTGAAGTCTTTTGCAATTTCTCATGGCACATTTTATATCTTTTATTAGATAAACAATAGATAATAACAAGCAATAGAAGGAAATCAGACAAATTATTTAGATGCAACTGCCCTTTTACCTGGTCTCTCTTCAATTTCAGAGGCAGTTTTGGTTTTCCAATGCTTGCGCAGTCGGTCCCATTGTTGTGGCTACACTCTAAAATGTACCTCACTCAGATCTTGACTTACCTTTGCGTACAAGTGGATTATGTCAAATCTGTCTGATAGCAAACTGAAAACTGCCTAAAATTGACAGTTTGTAGCTTGTGTTATTGTGGAATGGGAGTCATCTTTGACAGCAAAAAAGACTTCCTGTCTTATAAAAGTCTACGGGAAAATGGCCCCTCAGACTTGACCTGTGCAAACATTTTCCTAATGAGTTTATGGGCTGAATCACTCAGGTCATATTGAATTAAACGTTGAGTGTATTTTGTCAATCGAAGTTTCAGAATGGAGGATTATCAAGGATATGCTCATTGAGCTCAACAAGACGAGTGACACCAAACACCAATATAGCGAGTGCAAAAACGCTCATACCGAGGCTTCAAAACGGAACTTCACAAACCAACTGGTAAATGGTAAATAGACTTTCTACTCTGAGCACTCAAAACTACAAGTCTTATTCACCCAAGCACTTTTTCTATACATAAGTGCCTTCTATCTAACATTCGCACACATTCACACTCTAATGGATGCATCGGGAGCAACTTGGGACTCAGTGTCTTACCCAAGGATACTTTGGCATGCAGACTGGAGCAGCCTGGGATTGAACCACCAACCTTCCGATTAGCAGATGACCTGCTCTACCTCCTGAGCCACAGCCACCCCTCCCTGGTAATATCACCAAAACTACACCCATCTTTTATACTGTCTGGGGGCTTGACTCCCTCTTGTAGTCAGCCTCAAGTAGAACCTGGAGGAACTCCAGTTTTCGCCACTTCCGTGTTAGCTCCAGAGGTTGCCTCTTGGTCGGGCTCTAATGGTAGCCTTACAGGACACAAGTCTTCCTGATGGATAGAACGACATCACGTCGGTCGCACAAAAGAACATTATTTTATACTACTAATGGTTTTACATTAGAGTCACCAGAGAGCAGTTACTCCTGTTTTTTGGTGAGAATGTGGCTTTAGATAAGGATTTTCTCTGCTGTTTTATATTCCAATCCAGTGTGCCTCATCAGGCTGGAAACTGGTTCGTTCTCATCAGAAGTGGAATGTGTGTAACTTGAACTCATGTCACAAGATCACAAAGCCAAAGTGAATGTGAGGCCACAAACATTTTGTAGAGCAGTTCAGGGTGTAAAGACATAATAACGTTGCATAATGTGTTGGAGAAGAAAGATCTCTTTATTTGGAACTGCTGACATTTCACCTTCAGCTGAGGCAGATTCATAACACTGACCTCACACTGGATGTGCTTATTGCTTATTGTTAATAGGTGTTACAGGCAACTTCTGTCTTTTTTTTGTGCAATTCACTGATGAAATGAGCGTCATGAATGAGTACATTCCAGTGAAGATGCTTAAAAATGAAATGCGGAAGCTGACCTCTGACCTCTGACTCCTCTGTAAAGGGGGGACATGTAGCCATAGACAACTCCCAGCAGGAGTATGACTCAGTACATTGTGGTTATTAATATCAACAGCGGTATGGTAATTACTCAGTGTAGTTTTATAAGTAGTAATACAAATCCAGCTAGTAGTTTTTTTTACCACTTGCACAACTGATAGTTGTAAAACTACTTCATGGACTCATACCGCAAGTGGAAAGTAGTAGAACTAGTCTGCTAGGTAGTAGAAGTAACAGTAGGAACCAGTACATGCAGTGGTCATGATTATACTGTAGAACTGTAGAAGTAAGGATGTTCTATAATACCATGTTCTGTGTTCTAGCTACTAAATAAAGTGAAAGAAGTGTCAGTGGTATTACAAGTTGAGTACTAGGTGGTAGTAAGTAGTTTTACAAGTAATATTAGCTGTACAAATGGTCTTCCAGGTGGCAGCAGTGAAAGTAGTCAGTAGATTAGTAGTACTGAAAGTAGTCCGCTTGTGATGGTAGTAGCAGTAGTAAGTAGTTTTACAAGAAGCATTTACAGTACAATGTGTTTGCTAGCAGGTAGTAGTAATAGTAGTGAGTACATCATACACAGTGGTACTGAAAGTACTACTACAAGGAGTATTTATACTTCTTGCACAACTTCTGCTTGGACTATTACTACTTTTTACTACTTATTGCTACTACAACCTTTTTGTAGTAGCAAAAACATTTTAAAAATTTCTAACAGTACAACTAGTGCACAAGAATTAGTATATTTAGTAGTTTTATTATGTAGCATTAGCAGCACAAGAATTAGTACTGTAGTAGAAGTAGCAGTAATACAAGAACTACTGATAGCAGCACTGATGCAGGTAGTAGATCTAGTAGTAACTGATATGCTGTCCGTGCCCCACCTGCCATGGCTGTGCAGCCCACAGTTTGAGAACCACTCTTGTATTGTAGTGCATTATGTACCAAAGCGTGTCTTTCAGCTGGCTGTTGGCCTGTTGGCTGGAATATGACGTCCATGTGGTTGGCTAATCAGAATTTCATGGTATCATTGTATTAGTACAGTCAGTTCTCATCTCCGAGGAATCACTTGATGCTGTTGTTTCAGTGCCACTGGAATGGCTTATTTGGGCATGAGGTGTCCTTGGACGGTTGTGTACTCAAGCATCAGGTTATGGCATTGGTGAGATGGGGAAGTCACTACCAACTCGCCAGCTTTATCAACAAGCAAGGTTACAGCTGTGAAGGGATCTAAGCAAGTAGTTTTTAGTGCCTGAACCTAACCAGTGAGTGAAAACAAAGTCGTTCAGCTAGTGGAGAAAAAAAAGCCAAACAGAGCACAAAACACAAAGGGTCCCAGTGGGACACCCACTTAGGGTGTCTTGCCCCAGAACTGAAAACTGCACCCACCTGTCACTGAAAGTGACCATGTCCCTAAGTTTAGTCCTTTCTACAGCTTAAATGAGTGAAAGAAGTAACAGTCGAAAATCCAGTACATGCAATGGTAATGATAATACTGTAGTACTAAGCATGCTCTTCTAGGTGGTAGCAGTTACGGTAGTGCACAAAATGCAACTAGTAGTAGTAGTATTAGGAGTACAAGCTATCAACTAGTAGGTAGTAGTAACAGTAGTGAGCACAGTACACACAGTGGTAGTGCAAGTACTACTTTGTACTTCTTGTATGACTTCTATTTGGACTGTTATTACCTTTTTACAGCAATAATATGGTCAAAAAAACTTATGGCAGTACAACTAGTTCTTGCAGTACTAGTTGCATATTATATTAGGGGCGATTGTGGTTATAATAAAAGTTACGAGATCACTGCAGTAATCATTATCAGAGGGGTTAGTGTAGTAGTAATAATAAGTTGTAGCAGCGGGTGCATCAGAAGGAAATGTTTTATCTGTCAGATATGTGGAGTCAAAGGCCAGTCCAGAAAGCTGCTGGCAGCTCTCTCACTGTTCTGTTCTCAGTCACCTCAGCATTAATAATAAACTGGAAACAGAGCCGTGGAAGATTTCACTCCCACACACACACACACACACACACACACACACCTACACCTGACCCAGCAAGATGAGCCAGCAGCGCGAATGAGGATCAGGTTGACCGCCGTCACATGACGGTGTTTGTGCGTAATCTCCTTCAGACGGGGAGGTCTGCTTTGAAGCTCCTCTAACATCCTCATCTGGACTGACACACGTCCAGGCCGCTCTGAGCCTTCGCTTTACCTTCGAAAAACCGCTTATGAATCATGAGAGCGGTGAGGTGCAGTGTGTTGCTGCAGGTTCCACCAGGTACTTGAAAATTAATAAATAAATAAAAGTAATGACAATATTTAAATGGAAACATATGGAATTGTTACACAGGTTTCTTAAAAAAACAAACAAAAAAAACAACAACCTAATAATAGCATGATGGAGTTAAAACTTAATGATCTCAGATTGATTAGACATTTTGTATATTTTGTGCCATATAGTACTATTGTAGTATTTGTGTGGTTTGACCTCCACATGGCGTGGCATCGTCCTTAAAATGCCGTGGCAGGTCGTGGCATCTGGGGTGCGATCATTACCCGATTTGAGGTAACCCCTGCTGAGGGAGGGAGAGTCTCTGTCAGACTGTTTGTATACAAAGCTACGTCACTATTGTAAAAAAAGCTCCTCCCTTCACCTAGCTGGGAAGGGACTCCTCCCTCCTTCTGCCCAATTTTCTGATGCAATGCATCTCTATAAAAGGGAGCGTGCTCACCCTGCTTTCATCAGAATAGTCTTCTGTCCGAGCGCGGCGCATGTCTGGGAATTTGATTTAAATAGTAAATAACTCGAAATTCTTTTGGTTTTACGCGTCGGTTTGTTCATCCTAAGAAAATCTCTTCTTTTTGTTACTTGATCTGTTTCGGTGTCTGCTTTTTGAATCAGATCCTGTCTGCTAATAGGCCCGTTCATTCATTCTCCCATTTCCGATATATATAAAAATATAACCTAAATATTCTCAAGGATCAGCTGATTTTTGTGAAGAAATCGTCCGGACAGCTTTTTTTTTCTTCTTACTGAAAGGATTTTTCAGACATCTTCAAAAGGTAAGAATGCCGGTAGTCTTTTCATACAAGCAAAGGAAGAGAGTGACGGATGTGGGCGGCGCAGTATTTGAAGAAAAAAAAATCTAAGCTTGAAGACATCGAGATTGAACACATTTTCCTTTTCCGTTTCCGCATCATTGCGACATTTTCTTTACTTTTTAAAAATTTTTAAATCGTATTTAATAAAAAGCAGAGGCCTTATCGGCTCTTAATGCCTAATTAGTCGGAAATAGAATGATTTCCTGTCCCAGTACATGTGTAGATCTCTTACTAAAGAGTCATAAAATGTCCTTGTCTAAGAGTCCTGAGGCGTTTTCCCTTATTGGGTCAGCCCTCATCCAAATAAATAAATAATGGAGTGTCCGCTTGGCAGTGATGCTGCAGTGCTGGACGTGTGTTAGGGGGTGGCACAGGCGTGTCACTGCCACACAGATCACAAAACACACAGTGTGTGAAATGGAAGACACAGAAAAAGTGTCTCTGTGTGTAATCTGAAAAGGCTCTAAAGATAACCGTGCGTCTGAGTCACAGCCGCTGCGCAAAATGTCCATAAAGAGACAACACGTGCCATTGTTTCTGCTGGTGCCGGTCTTATTAAATGGATCTGACGCTGCGCCTTCATGACTCTGCCAGCATCTGCATGTGCGTAACGGTCATCCGCGAAAATGATTTTAATATGCCAGATTTAGGGATGGCGCTTTGTCTTAATCCCACCTCATTATGTTTCATTGACAGTTATGAAAACGTGATGTGTCAAAACAAAACAAAACAAAACAAAACAAAACAAAACAAAAAAGATCAAAATTAAACCGTCAAGCTTTAAAACGACTTTTTCAGGAAAATGTGCGTAAAGTCTGCGGCGTGTACTGCGGTTTTTTGTCATTCCGCATCTATAGGAGAGTTGGGGTGATGCCGGTCTGGTATTTTTCCACTGCCGGTGCGTCACCCCTCCTTTCAATCACGTGGTCTGAAATTCCTGCGGCGCGCGCCACACCACTATAATATTGATTATTCTGAAGGGAACGTGAACGCGCACAGCCAGAAATAAGAGGCTGGGGGCTGGATGGAAATGACGCAGTACACAGAAATTAGGAAAATGCAGTTAGTTCAAAATGCATTTGCTCTTTTTTTTCCCAGCTCTAAAATGCAGCAGCCTGCAGCCAAAGAGATGAAATGTTTCAACCCTGTTCCAGAAGATGACAGCAGCAGCTCCAACAGCACTGACTACCCCTACCCAAAGAAAGTGCCCCTGGATGGGTAAGGCTCATTTCAAACATAGTGTGGTGAAAAATATATACCGAAGAAGTGAAAACTGCACATGGTGTGCACCTTGCATAAATATCTCTGCGATTCTTCTCTTTTCTCTTAAAGCTACCCTGATTTAGACGCAGAGAGCCAGAACTTCCTCCCTGAACATAAACCAGGCAAGAAGAAGTATGAGACTGAATATGTAAGAACTTCTCTTTTCCTCCATCACATTTACCCCCCTTTAACCAGCTGATGTGACATCTCATCTTTTCCTAACTTGTGACCGTCTTGCGTTTTCTCCGCAGCGCCAGGGCAGTGCTTCCTTTGGCATGTCCGTCTTCAACCTGGGCAACGCCATCATGGGCAGCGGCATCCTCGGCCTGTCCTACGCCATGGCCAACACTGGCATCGCCCTGTTTGTGTAAGCATTTACCTCTAACATATATTCAAGCACACTGGGCTCCTTCTTTTCTTTGTGTGGTCGTGCCAATGAAGACACGCCTTTAACTGACAAACGGAGTCGAGAGGTTGAGGTGCAAATTAAAGTAGAAGCACGATGCAGTCCTCTTTTTACTTCATAATCCACATTCAGCTTAGGCAGTTGCGGTTTTGTCTGTTGCATCAAGGTCGCACCACTATACGCGCGGCAGCACAGCATCTCCGCGCGTTCATTCAGCAGCTGCTCGACCCCGAGAGGAAGACTTGAAAGTTTAGTTTTTTTTTCTCAGCTGAAGTACTCACTACCCCGTTGTGTTCATTGTGAGTTATAATGCCCCCTGTTGGTTATTCCGCACATTACCTGCTGATTTCTGTGGACAGGCTTAAGCCACTTTGCAGACACAACCTAAAGATTTCAGGAAGCAGAAAGCAGTCCAGGAAAAATCTGATTACTGGGTAAAAATAAGTAAAATAAGTGTATTTTCAAAGTCCTGTGATATAAGAATATATACACTAATAGTACTCAAGATCTTTGGGAGCCACTAAATGGCGTTGCCTCAGAAACAAAGGGAGTGGCAGGAGAAGCGGCTTAGTCGAGTTAATCCTGGCACGAGTTACGTAAATGGAGAGATAATGTTCTCTCGCAGGAGATCATGAATGAAGCGGAGCCTGACCAGTCTGAGCCCTGCATCTGCAGGAAGTTGGGGATTACACACACCTAATGGCTACTACGTAGCTGACATCGCTGGCAGGAGTTCTAGCTGCTCTTTATCTCCGTTTATATGTTGAAATATTGCCTGGTGCTGTTACAGCCAATCAGCCTATTGCGAGACCGACAGAATCCCCATAAAATTTCAAACGCATGTGTTTGCTAAGTTGCAGTGTGTAAAGAGGTGAGAAAGATTGAGGATGTCACAGAAAGGCAGGCGGGCGGGCGAGTGGCCACCAAAGCAGCTGGACAGACCGCTGAACATTGTGTTCTTTAAAGAGAAGTCTCAAAAGGCCGAGAGATTAATTTTCACCTGAACTATTAATAACACAGAGCGTACTGTGCTGCCTCGGCAGTGTCCCGGGGCGTTAAGCGGATCCCGTGCAGGGAAACCTTTCGTCCTCTGCAACCCTGCCCATGCTGCTTGTGACTCAGAGAACTTCGACACCGACTCTGCCTTCAAGGTCTTCGCTGACCAGGCCGACAAAATGAAAGAAAGTTAGGGGGTTTTATTTTTGACAAGACTGCAAACCTGCAGACACTGAGGTCTCAAGGGGAATAATAAAGCTGCTGACACTTTAAACTAGGTGCAGAAATCATCCTAATGGCAAAGTCTCCCAAAAGACACGAGATCTGAGTCATTACAAGAGTGAGTGGATGTGAGACATCATCAGTAGTTCCAGCGGAACAATATGTGACCCTCACAGTTAGCGAAATGTCAGTGTGTTTGTTTACCAGCCAGGAAAATATGTTTGCCGTTTGACTGGCCTTTAAAGGCCTATGTTCAGCACTTCAGCTTTGATCCAGACCATTTCCTCATTGATTTTGCTGCTTTTTTCCCCCCCCTCCTAACTGCATCAAGGTTGGGAGTCAACATACTGCTAAAGATCCCTCTGGTCTCTTTA
>VVAS01110908.1:7573-18482 GCA_015103295.1 Ptychochromis oligacanthus | reverse complement strand
AAAAAAAAAAAAAAATTAAAAAAAAAAAAAAAAAAAAAAAAAAAAAAAAAAAAAAATCTCCAAGTTCTGTCCCATTTTAAGGTGACTGCACCTACCCAGTCATTTTGGGGATAACAGTTTTCAGTTTACATTTATTCCACTTGTTTAAAAAAAATGGCAGCAGTAAAAACTGATGAAGTGAAGAGCAAGAAAAAGAATCAACAGCACATCTGCTCAACAGAAAGATGAAGCAAACCCCCATCAGCTGGCAGGAGTGGAGGTTCATAGCGGTTCATAAATCACTATTCAGCACAGATGTACAAACAGCATCCTCATGGAAAACCTGACCCACCACCTGATTACGTTTGTCAGCATCCTGCAGAGCAACATCTGGATAAGACGGAGTGGTTCTGGAAGCAAGTGCTTTGGACACATGAAGATCAGCCTGGGCTCTGTGGCCTCTGCTGTGGGCTTATATGGCAGCCAGGAGCAGGAAGTGCTTCACAGGAGGAGTGTATTAACAGTGTATTAACATTTAAAGACATGTTCATTTGCCCAGAGGGGGGACCCAAATTTTATACACAACAACTGTATCTCCACATCTACCACTCTTAATGATCAATAATAGATATCTTTAATAGTATTTTTGTGAATTCACAATCCTTTCCTTTCTTTAGCACCACCCTTAGGACAAACTTTATACTTTCAGTTCCACTGTTGCCCACTAATCTATAAATCATCAGGATGTTTGTTCACATTATTGCTTTAATGAACTCTGCGGCCTGTAGAGGGCACTAACAGCACGTTACACGGTTAAAACTGTAATTCTTCACCACATGCGCTGGTGTGTTTCCAAAGGCTTTCTAGCAGGAGGAAGCAGGTCTGGCAGGCATCAGCTTATCCTGGTTTACAGGGACGTCGATTCTCACAGTGCTGCTCTGAGGTCAGACCATGTGACCACATTAGATCAGATGACTGGGTTTAGAATAAATCCACTCTGGCATCCACATAAGAGGACACATAAAACCTCCTCTAAAGAAAAAGTTAAACAGGTTCTCATGCAGTCTGTGTGATCTGTTAAAGACATGTTATACTGATGCTGAAATCAACCAAGAAGCTTCATCGTCATTAGTTCTTGCTCGCTCCCAAATAAGGAAGTGACATCATACTTTATGGACCCCCCTCCTGTGGGGTTGTCATGAATCTTAAACAGCGCTGTTCAGGTCCTCAGGTCTTTTTGCTCACCAGACATGAATATAAATGCTCACATGTTTTCATACAGCAACACGCCGCTGAACATGGTGAGGGGCTCCACGGCGTGAGCCAGTTTGCCCATCACCAGGTCGATGCACACCGTGTCCCGAGTCTGAAGAGGCAGGATGATGCTGAAGACGGCCAGAGAGCCGGGGCTGAGTTTTGCTTCAGCCACGGGGTTGTTCTCAAGGCCTTCAGGCTGATAGCCTCCAGAGTCCACGCGGGCCACGCCGTAGTTAGACTTCGACAGGACTGCCTCGATCTTTTCATTCCTATGACCTGTCAGGACGGCGCTGAAGTAGTAATGTCCATCTACAGGGGCGGTGAAGATACCTGAAGGGGACCAAGTCACAGTATATTAAAAAAAAAAGATCATCCATGAAACATATCTGTTTAACATGAAAAAAACAGAACAGAGGTCAGTACCTGATTTAATTTATATTCATTAATCTGCAGATGACTTTAGTTCTAATCAGGACTATGGAGGATAAAAGTTCCCAAATACAGCCCCATACTGAAGTTGAGAGATCACCACAGAACAATCTAATTTGGAACTTTAAACATGTCACTTCATGGACTTAAAACCACATCATAATAATTTATAGGTTAGTTGTCAACGTCAGCACGTGGCCAGGAGAAGATTAGGGACCAAACCCTTAACCCTGTGATTAGTGGACAACCTGTTGATATACAGCCTCCAATCATGCTCACCGGTTTTCGGGTTGTAGAAGTCCCCTTCATTGACAAAGACCTTGTCAAAGACGATGGTTCCTGCTCTGTCCATGGGGACAGTTAAAGCAGCAGAGAATGACAGTCTGGGGATGTGAGCATCAGCACCAGGGAAACCTGAGAATATACAAAGACACAGTCAGACACAGAAGGTAAATATGAATGCAGCTCTGCAGGGAGGAACAGCACAAACAAACTGAAACCAAATCACAGTGAAATACACAGCTGTTCTGATGTTTCAGTCTGTTTACTTCTGTGTGTACTTTTTCTTAAACAAGGACGTACCTGTTTCACCTTTGGGACCTGCAAGAAACCAGAGGAGGTGTTAGAAAAGGTGGAACAATAAAAACCACAACAAGCAACAAACAGTCTGTTTAGTTTATGATGGAAGAGAGAAGGAAAACCAACAGCAGAACCATGCCAGCTGTTTGATTTGTCCTTTCCCCTGAGCAATGTTAATCAGCCCCGAATGATGCCTCCAACTTCCTCCAGAATTTTCACATTACAGGTCTTTTTGACCTTTACTTTTAATGTGAAAAAACCCAGAAAGTAGTGAAAATTATAAATTTCCTATGTTAGCTCTCTTAGTAAAAACTTTACTCACAAATAATGTGTCTCCTCTTCTATAATATGACACCATGTATAAATGTAAAATATCCATCCTACCAGGTGGACCTCGGGGTCCAACTTCTCCTTGTCGTCCCGGAAATCCAGGGGGCCCTGGGAGGCCGGGCAGCCCGTTGAAGCCGGTCTCTCCTGGGGGTCCTTGAGGTCCTGGTGGGCCTGTGTAATGACACGAATCATCAGCTTTGTTCTGCCATTTTAGTCATCCTGATGCATCATCTATCGAAATTTTGGGTTTCTACTGGACTTGAATGTGTATGAAGCTGGTAGACTTTAAAAGGTTAGAAAGCTTCAGTATATCCACCCATGGTCTGGGGATTCTAATAAACTCATTCCTTGTTATTGAAATTAAGTTTATCAGAGAAGGGGACCTGTGTTATCATGTTAGCAGTTTGCTGAGCTGAAAGTTTTAGTTTTAAAACAAAACCAACAAAAATGCATCATTTTGATAGACTCACCTGGATGTATGACATTAATTTAAATGTAATTTAATTAACAACATATGGAACAACAGACGACACACTGACACAACCTGCAGGTTTAGTTCAAGATCTGTTTGTTGGCTGCTGACGCATCAAACAGATCCACAGAGAAGGAAACAAATGTCACGAGATAGGAGGTGCAATCATAAAGCTCCACTACTCCATCTATAGAAATAAAAAGAAAAACTTTATTTGACTAAACTGGTGATATTTCCTTTAAGATCCTCTCCTTGGGCAGTGCTGCACCACTTCCAGCACAACTGCTATTTTTAGAGCTCATAGCAACCCTTCAACTTGAATTTTATTTTGGGAAAGAGGATGAAGTCGAGTAGGGCAGGTGGTGGGCAAAATTCACTTGAGTGCCACACAGTGACACCTCAGAACATTACAGATGAACTCTGCTTTGGCAGCTTCACTCTGGGAGATACATTCATACTGCACAACTCCATGAATGTCATAAAAAGCCAAAAAAACCAAAACAGGAACACGTTCTTGGTAGAACTCCTTGATATGAAGGCTGGGTCAGATTGACACAGACTTAAAGTGTGGTCAAAATGAGACTTCAAGGGAAACACATAAAAATAGCAGCTGAGCAGGAAGTGGTCCAGATGTGCACAAGGAGATGACCTTGAAGAGAAAATAGCCAAATTAAAATATTTTTTTTGATTTTCTATGTGTGGCGTTGCAGAACTTTATGATCACGCCCCAGGATGCTAGCTGAGCTTGTATTTTGTTATTTTTTATTACTACTACTATTATTATTATTATTCACAATCCAGACACATATTACAGATGGGAACAGAGAGCCAGAATCCTGAGAAAAAATGCAAATTATTTTTTTTAATAAATAATGAAAGTTGATATCAGTCCAAGTCTGTCTGATTTACATGTACAGTTTACTGTTGACTGATTACTGATCATATGAAGAAAAAGAACAGACTGTTTTTTTTTCAGCAGCATGTGTGATATTAATAGTTGCCACCCAAAGCTAGCGAGGTGATTGACCTCCTCACCAGCAGGGGACAGGCTCCTCTGTTTCCTTGCTTTGTTATGGATGCAGATCTGTCTGTGAGTGAACTATTACACAAAGGCTGCTTACTGGCTGATAAGTAACACATACAACATGCACATATGACAAACTTGGGAGCTTCCACTAGATTTGATGGCATCAAAAACTCCCTTCTGGCTTTAAAGTTAGTGAGTTAATTAAAAGAGGCATAAATTCAAACCTCTGTTGAGCAGTGCAGGGCCTAGAAAACAAAATAATGCACCATCAACACACTGTCTCAGAGCTTCAGTTTATGTGCAGTTTTTTCTGAACTGCTGTGGTCAAAGTCTTCAATTTATTCTGAGCATCACTCGATTCATCCTGCAGAGGGCAGAAAGTGACTGAAAACATCCACTGCACTTCAGTAAAGTCATCAAACATCACTGACGAATATCGTTGTGCTTCATGTTAAACCTGCTTTGCTATTAACATGATAACTGAGGAGCTCCACCTGTACAATTAATCAGATAAAACACAAGTATAAAGCACTTCCAATTTAAACAAAATAAGGTAATTAGCCTTCCTTGGCAGGATTTCAGCGTATTACTGTAATACGTGTTGGTCCCCAAGAGAAACTCAGAGTACCACCCAGGCAGACAACAAGACATTAAAAACCCGGTAGCCATATTTTCATGTTTTGGTTTATATATATATATATATATCAGAACAGAGCTGTACTGAATCATCACTGTGTCGCTGAAAGACAACAGACTCAAACAGAGGAAAGAGCAGCTCACCAGTCAGTTCAAGCTCCGAGAAACTCTGCAGGTCTCTGGAGACCTGGTTCAGGCTCGAGTTCAGGTTCTTCACTCTGCTGTGGATGTCGTCCTGGCTGTTCTGGATAAAGTCCAGGATTCCTCCATGACGGATAATGGTCTCATTCAGACCAGAAACACACGTCCACAAACTCGAAACATGTTGGTTGAGTCCTGAACATGAAAAACATCAGAAAAAAAAAAAACATCAAAACACGAAAAACAGCTTGGGGCACATATGTTCTTCTTTCTCATGTAACATGATCATACACACTGGGTACATGCCAGTACCCTCAACTGTTTCCTCACTTGTGCCTCCGTCATCCCACTGAAGACGTGAGGAGAGAGAAAAACAGTCAAATATGTTTCAGAGAAATAAGAAGTTCCCTTTCTCTGAATGTCTTCTGAAGAGATCATTTTCTGACGATGACAACACAGCTGGAACACTGCTGGATCGGCTGCCAGTCTGAAGCATGTTTGGAATCATCAGGCGATGTAGAGTCCCAGTAATATCACAGTGCCGGCATAGTCGTGTAATTATGTCCTCCAACATGTAAGTACATGTTGCATAGAATGTAACTAAAAGATGGAACTAGCCACTGTGACATCACCCATTGATTTGTGATGCTAACTTGGTTAGCAAATTATAGTTACTTGAATTAGCAGAGGTGATGCCTCGCAGTTAGCTGCTTACCTGCTACTCCAAGCATCGTACTTTAAAAAAGTAGTACATGTACCAGGGAAAGCGAGAATAAACATCTTTTCTAACCGATGCACAGGTTATAGAAAGAAACAACATAATCTCCTCTTCTGACTCATTATCCTGATTACTCACAATACAGGTTCAAATGGGAAAATTATTGCTTATGAATGACAAAAGCTGTTTTGTGCATGATTTAGCCATTTAGTTAAATCTAAACTTGGTGTTTTTTTCAATATGTCAATATAGTATGTCTTGGTCTAAACTTCAGTGAGGCATGAAAGCAGCCTGATCAGCAGCTGTACTCAGATGCCAGCATGCATGCTGAGTTTATTAGCAGTTTAATTGGAGTGTCCAAGTTGAACACAAATTATAGGCTATTTAAAAGGTTTTGTGGAGGTGTTTTAAAGGAAGAGTAAACATAGACATGACCATCAAAATGAACCATACCGTCCTTGATTTTGAGGATGGAGTCAGAGACACCATCCAGCCGCCCACAGACTCCCTCCAGCTTCGACAGCCTCTTCTCCAGCCCGTCACCAGACCTCTTACAGTCTCCCATCTCGAACACTGTGCTCTCAAATCGCCGAATGTCCTTGTCCATCTTATCCAGACGGTCCCGGTTCTCCTCGATGTGCTCTGTCACCTCCTGCTGGATTTTGTCTAGCTCCGTGATGATCTTATCCTTAGTATTTCCTGTCAGGATTTAGAGGGTTAAAAAGTGAACACTGGCTTAGGAAGGTGTGGTAATTAACGCAGAGCGATGTTGTTACTGAGCTTGGCTCACCGAGGTCTGTGATGACGCTGCCGTGTTTCTGCACCGTGTGTTCAAGGCCCTTCAGGGTGTCATTGATGGAGCTGAAGGTGAGGATGACATTGGACAGTTCGCCCTGCAGCGTTTTCAGCTGGTTATTGTTGATGGAGCCTTCAATCACGCTGTGGCCATCTAAAGGCTTTGCAGGATCCAACTGTCCACTGGTACTATCCGTGCCACCAGTTCTACCAGGATCACCACCTATTGGGAATTTAGTTTGCATACAAATTTAGTGTTCAATGGCAAAAAAAGACAACAAATCTTTAATTCAACTTTTCTTAACAGAGCTGAAGTTGCTTTGCAGTTGTTTTTTTCCCCATTAAAATATGGTGATGCTTAAAAAAACGGTATCATAGATGACATTTTTTTCAGTTAGTTGTATTTTAATGCTGTGATGTGGCTGGCTGGGTTTGGATTTTCATGTTGGCTACTTGCTACAAAGATCTGAACTGGTGTAGTTTGATGGAAGACATTTATCAATGAGGGGACACTCTGGCAGACCTAAAGGACACAAACATATTTGTGTCTTTGACTTGACTTGTCAAAGGCAGTTGAATTATGCTTTATTCCAGTAGTTCTCAGCCTTTTTAATGTGATGTACCCCCACAGCATTATCAGTCAGACTCAAAGCACCTTCCCCCTCAACACCTTCCACCTTCAAATCAGTTCAGCTGAATCCATTTTTAAACTGGACCTGGAAGACGTTCAATCGACCATTTGTCATATGTTTGTTAACAGTTCAGGAACCAGAGTGGTACTTTATACTCTGAGGCCTATTAGAGTATTTATCATTTATTACTGCTGTCAGTGTAATGTTTATAGAGTAATTATAAACAGATCAGAACTTCAAACCACCGCATTTAGAAGTTTTTTTTTTTTTTTAATGAAATTAATATGCACAATATTCTCGGTCTCGTGTTTTCCTCTTCAGACACAGCTGATCCAAACATAACAGTAAAAAAACGGTTAACTGTTATTTTAACGTGCCAGAATTAAATCCTCTTTCCACTTAGCGCGATTTTGCCAGCTATGCCATTTAACTTCAACATTTAATATAAAATAATCTCAAAATGCAATACAAAATGCTTTACATTTAAAAAAAGAATAAATAAATGTTCTGCTACAGTAGATTCCTAAGAAAACAAAGTCTGCTTTGATGACAAATTTTTTCTGCTTTCCTTTTGAATATAAATTTCATCCTATAAAATTCTAAAGTTTCAGTGACACAGATGAAGGTAGAGACACTGAGCATTTCACATTTCATGACCAGAAAAAAAATTAAGAAGACAATGCAAAGACTGGCTGAAAAAAAGGAGATGAGGTTAAGTGAAGCTTCATTTGATTGGTAGATCTGACCTGTGGGCATGTCCGGGCTGCTTTTACACTGGCCGGTGCACCTCCTGACGTCATCTCTCAGAAGACGGACTTCACTCTGCAGGTTTGAGCACATTTGCAAGCAGCCATCTCCCTCTGAGTCCAGTCTGTTCTGGATTCTGTTTATGTGGTCCTGCATGTCTGATAGTGCATGCTGGGAGTGATTCTTCAACTTCTGCAGCTCATCCTCCACCTTCCCGCACAGCTCGCAGTCCTGAACCAGCATCTCCACCTCCGTCACAATTCGGTTAAAGTGTTCTCCGTGATCGCCGGTCAGGGCCTTGATCTTACGGACGTCATGGCTCAGGTCCACAACCTGGATGTTGTTTTAAATGTTAACATTTAAGATGAGAGTGTAGTCACATAATCTGAGCTTCTTTCTCAGAAATCAGTTTCAGATTCACACATCACAGTGTCCCCTTAAAGTTAAGTGGGTCAACTAATATTCCACACTTTGTGATATAAAATTATTCAAAAGATAAGGATTAAAAATAAAATCCAGTCCATGATTTATTCAAGAAATTTTCAATGAAACTAAGCAGAAACTTCCAGGGATAAAAAAATCAAATAAAAGCTGAAGTGCCAAAAAAAACTGCAGTTCCCCAAATGGCCAGTGGAGGCCGACTCCAAAAGTAACTCAAAAGCTACAGAGTCATGTTAAAAATGCCCAACTTTACAGCAGAAAGAACATGTTTACTTCTGGTATAATAAATTGCGTAGGTCTGTGCAGGTAATTTACCTCTTCATAACATCTGTGTTTTTTTAATGAGTCACCCCTTTAAAGTTTAAAGTTATCCATTATTTCGGGTAGGACTGCTAAACTTTGCATATGCTAATTCAATTCAATTCAATTCAATTCAATTTTATTTATATAGCGCCAAATCACAACAACAATCGCCTCATGGCGCTTTATATGCTAGGGTAAAATATATTATAAAATATAATTCAGTTCCCTGAACTAGCCCTTCAATCATGTTTGTGGTCATGCCTTTTGGAGCTTTTTGAATAATATTATTTTGAATAATATGGCTTGCTGTGTGGACATCCAGGAAGTCTATGCTCTGGTTTTGGTGAGTGAAATCCTAAAGAAAAAAACTTAGAGAAAAAATTGATTTAATTGGACATAAGAGTCCAATCCAGTCGTTGTATGTGTCGTAATGTTTATACAGATGAAAATGTAAGGAATTCCTAATTTGTCCTGTAATTATTTGCAATTATTTGTTCAACCTGATGTGTGACTCACCTTGTCATGCAGAGAGTCTCCGGACACTGACAGGTCTTTGAGTCGAGTGTTGAAATGTCGAATCTTATCCTCATTGGCCACCACTCTCCACTCCAGAGATTTCTTGGTCGAATTTTCTCTTTCACCTCCCGTTCCAGATAATCCTCCCCCTGTACCTCCTGTAGTTCCTCCTCCTCCTCCTGTAGTTCCTCCTCCTCCTCCTCCTATAGTTCCCCCTCCTCCTCCCATTCCCCACTTTCCACTTCCATATCCCCTGTCACCTCGCTCTCTTCCTTCTCCACCTCCTCCTTGTTCAGACCCAACACATCCACACTCCTCCATCCTCTGGTTCATTTGGGAGGTGATGTTTTCCAGTTTCAACAGCTTCTTGTCATGATCACTTAGGTTCTCCTTCACCTGCTCCACGTCCAGCTCCACGTCTGTGATCCTGTCAGCCTGGTCATCAAACCGGTCCAGAAACACGGTCCTCAGCTCCCTGAGTTCTCTCTGGAAGTAGTCTTTCACGTCATTCTCCAGGTATGAGCAGCTCTCTTCGGTTTGCTGTACAGTGTTGTTGACCCGCCGCTCCAGATCCTTCAGTCGGTTGTCCAGGCTTTCCTCTGTCACCACAGCATCCCTACCACGCCCACCAGTTCCACTGCCACCAGCCAACCCTCCTCCTCTGGACCCAGTGTTTTCATTGCTACTGCTGCCACCTGCTCCTCTGAGCTCCTTGTCCAGGCGGCTCTGCAGAACATCAAAGTTCTCTGAGGCTGAGCTGATCTTGCGTTCGGCATCAGTGACGCGCTTTTGGAGATCACTGATGGTGTCACAGCATCCCTGTGACTGCGCCACCTCCCGCCGCAGCCCGTCCAGGCTCTGCCGATACTGGACATCCATGGCGTTCAACTGCTTCTCCAGAGCTCGAATCCTCTCACGGTCCTCTTGCTGCTGTCTGCGCAGATCCTCCACGCCGACCTGAAAACAGCCAGAGGTGAATTTAATCTTACTGAAACACACCTGAAACCAGATTCTGTCTTACAACCAAACTATGAACTATGATAAAGTTTGCTCATATAAACAGGATTGCATAGGTTCTTAACACTTTCAGTGTAGTCACATTTTGAAAATTTCCTCTGTTAACCACTTTTTTCGAAGTTCAGATATGATTATATTAGATTAGCGCAAAGATTGGAGGTTAAGTGGAACTTATACTGTACTGGACACAGAGATTAGACCAATGTTTGTGTCTTCTGTGGTGGAGGAGTCATCCCATTTACAGTAATGTTTGACTGTTCCTTAACGCACTACTGGCTGAAGCTATAAAACAAACGGTAGCCTCCATGTCATTTTGGAATATTGGTATATTAAAGGAGTTTGATACCTGGCAGGAGGAGCAGGACAGCGACACTCTCCTCTCCAGCTCCCTCAGGATCTCGTCCTTCAGTGACTTCAGTCCTCCTCCAGACACACCTCCCTCCAGCTCATTACCTTTCCCGTTCACCAGGTGGTTGTTGATGCTGACCAGTGTCTTATCGTGAGCCTGTCGGAGGTGAGACAATTTGTGACCACAAATCCAGCACAAACACAAACAGTGTAAAACATCATTGGCTGTTACAACACTCAGACTTCTTTACTCAGCCAACAAAACCTCCCAGGTAAAGCCGAAAACCAACTCACCTGCGTGCGATTGTCCAGTTGGTCCAGTTTGGTCTGAATGCTGTGAATCGTCTCTTTAATCTCCGGCTGAGCAGCATCGGCAGGATTTCTTCCTCCTGAGGTTCCGAATCCAGGTTTGCTGACCTCCTCCTGAAGGTCCTGGAGATTTTTTGTCAGACTGCGGATCTTCTCCTCCAGCTGCCTCATCTTCTCATTGTCTGCTCATTAAGGAAAGAAGGGAAGTAGCAGTTGCAAAAAATCTTACAGTG
>VVAS01110905.1:0-10297 GCA_015103295.1 Ptychochromis oligacanthus | reverse complement strand
ATATGGTACTATGAGGTCTTTAAGATATGATGGGGCCTGATTATTCAAGACCTTGTATGTAAGGAGGAGGATTTTAAATTCAATTCTGGATTTAACAGGGAGCCAATGAAGAGAAGCTAATATGGGAGAAATATGATCTCTCTTTCTAGTCCCTGTTAGTACTCTTGCTGCAGCATTCTGGATTAACTGAAGGCTTTTCGGGGAGCTTTTAGTAGAACTTGATCACAATGAATTACAACAGTCCAGCCTAGAAGTAATAAATACATGAACTAGTTTTTCAGCATCACTCTGAGACAGGATGTTTCTAAACACAGGATGTATGTGTAAACAACACAAAATATATACAAATACCAATCTCATGACATGTATTCTGGGGTGGTTTTTGCAGCAAGCTAATTTCAACTGAACCTAAAATTTATCCTCATTGATTTTTTAAAACAAAACAAAACCAGCTGAAGTGCCAAACTGCCACCGAGGCCGAAAGAACAGATGTGAGTCATGCCCACTAAACCCTCAATAGAAGAATATTAGATGGACTTGCCACAGAAGTACTTCATTAAATGAGAATATTATGATATGACAAGCAAAATTAATTGAAACACTACAGTGCTTCGGTGCACTGTAACACCAGCATGGTGTTTAGCAGTAATACATACCAACAATAATGTCAGTCTGTTAGAATGCTCATTAGTAAATTACAAGGTGTTACTGAAACTTCACTAGTTTTGCAAATATTAGGTCATAAACAAAAGTACTGTACAAACGAAAACTTTCCTCTAATAATACTTCTAAATGAAAAGTCAGTGTAAAGTTTGTTTGACTTTTCTTAAGGTGGGCATGTGTTGTGTGCCTTTGTCAAATTTTATGGGAATCCATCCAATAATCGTTGGGGAATATCAGTCAAAACCACAAATGTGACCTCACAGCGGTGCCAGAGAAAAAATCAGGAAATTTCCTTTATGATTAATCATCTGGGGTCCATGAAGGGTTCATGAATGCCTGAACAAGATTTTCGGCAATAGTTGTTGAAACAGCTGATGCTGACATCTTGGGTAGCTCAAAACTACCTGGTCAGACTGAGAGCTTTACTTTGTTACACAAAGTGGCATATAACTTTTTAACAGTATGAGTCCAAGGATGTTTCTGCTACCTTAGCCTCTTTCTGAATGTGGATGGTACTGCAGCATAATATGCTGATCAAAGCTGATCTTCCTTCTGGCCCTGACAGTCATCAGTAATACGGGACAGGATTTTCAAAGTTGCCCTCTCTACTCTTTTCTCTGCCCATAGCTCACTGGCAGAACACAGCTCTTTAAAAAAAATGTCTAGAAGGGAGTTCCCTGTTTGCTTTCCAGGATATGAGCAATTAGCATTTAAAGCATATTCCCACATGCAGACTCCAGAGTTTTAGCATAATAGCATAATCATTTAAAACCAAGTTGGGTACATACTGTGAGAGGCTCATACTGAAACAGCATCTAAGCTGAATCTAGCACAGAGCTCAGGGACAGTGTGTTCCAGTACTGCTCGGCTTAGAATCAGACCAGCTTTGATTAGTGACAATGCAAAGTTAATCGGGATGAAAGCAGAGATAACAGCAGAGGAAAATGCTTCCTAATCAGAAAGGAAAGCAACCAGAGGGAGAACTAAAGCACCTCAGGCTCTCCTGGACCCTGCAGTTTGTTGAAGGCACAACTGCAGCTTGTGATAAAGACACACAAACAGACATACACCAAGAATATGTCACACGGTATGGTCACTGCATACAGTGTGTTTACTATTACCCCTTGACCTAGTTAGCAGACTGGATTGAGTGCAAACTTCCAGTCCTCTGTTCCAGAGGAGAGCTATAGCAACAATGCTGGTGCACGTGTCATATGACTCTCTGTACTCATGCCCCTATCCCCTCCAAACAAACGATTAAAGTTTCATAGGATGCACTGTTTTTTTCCTGCACATACTGAAATGCATACTTGCACACGCACACACATACACACACAGAGGGGTTGTGAGTGATATAACGGAGTGCTGCGAGCAGGTTGACAGCCCACAGGAATACCTTCTGTGAACACTGCAACATTTCTTAGCCCATCTCCAGTCATTAAATATGAAAGAGAGTGTTTCATGTTCTCACCTTTACTGGGTGCCACACACACAAGCACATACAGTACATACAAATCATCTTACTTTACACTCACATACAGACGTATAGTCCTCTCTATTATTTCGCATATGCACACACACACACACACACAGAAACACACAAATAAAGGAGATCAAAGGAGTGTCATGTATCCCAGCGGTCTTCTAATGAAAAGCTTTTCTATTAAAATGTCCACCGTACATTTGCAGGAACTAAAACAGTCCCTGCTTTCAGTAACAAGAAGAAGGCAAATTGACTCTATCTTTAAGAATAGTCTAGTTTATTAAAACTTTGCTCTTATTTTTATTCTTTTGACAGTCATTTCTCTCAAGTTATGATTACACTGTGCTTCTTGAATTTAAAGCTAAAATCTGAGAACACAGCAAGATGGCACTGAGGTCTTATGGGAAAAAAAATGCAAGTAGTCAGATGATCAGACAGATTGGAAACAAGACAAGCAGATTATCGAAACCACCTGTTGATAATAAATGTTTAAAATCTCTCTGATTTCGCGATTGCTCACATTTCTTACCTGTAAGACTTCCTTGTAGCAAAATCAGTGTGTTCCCAAAACACTTAAAAGGAACAGATTAACATTATGGGTGATGCATTCATGCACCTTAGCACCAAACCTAACCAAAAAGCAAGTGACAGTGAAAGTAAACAGTGAGTGAAAACCAAACAGGACAGACTCCATCTCCTCCCCACCTGCCCACATATATGTTCTTTGACTTAGTTTGCAGATTTAATCACTTTTCTGTGCTCTATTCTCTAGCTGCTACTTGAGACTAGTGGCTGTTATTCAGCATTAATTACATGTTCTTCCTTTAATATGTTCATGTGGTATTGTGGCCTCAGTGCCTCGCATACTTTACACAAACATACCCACACTGAAATGCTGTTTCTGTTAACGTGCAGTGTGTTGATAAATGCTGAACTTAGGATTGTCTCTTTGCTCGCTTTCTTTTCTCTGGCTCCACTGAGTGTAGTCTATAACCTCTTTGTCAGCAGCCTGCAATGAAGCACTTACTCCCAGGGACAAGCTGAGAGAACATGTGAATGTGTGTGTGTGTGCATAGGCCATATAAAACCAATGCTGCTTATCAGTGGAAGGAAATGTCAAGCCAGTGTGGAATTTTCAGGTAGGAGCTCTTATAATGAAGCCCTGAAGCGAGCAGAAAAATGTTTATGACTTGTACTCGTGCCACAACATTCATCCCACAGTCACAGGTGGAGGGCCTCTTACGACCAGCAGGAGGTATCCTGGCATCTTCGCCATATTTTCTCCCACCATTACCGTTTAATAATACCTCTCTCTTTCTGCTTCGTCTTCCCTTTTTTCTCTCTCTGCTTCTTCATTCCAAAAGCATCCTTTCATCTTACATGACATTACCACATGCAGTCTCTCCAAAACTTTTGGAAGTTCAGTTCCATGCTCACAAGCATGCGCATTTTTATTCTACTTTTTCTAATTTGGTCTTAGGAAGAAGGTGGCAAAGCACACAGCCCTCAGACACCGCAGGGATTCACCAAGACCTTGTTTCTTTTTTCCCCTCATTCTTTCATTTCTTCCACCTTTTGAAAAGCAAACAGGCTGAACTGAATCATTTTCGGTGCCTTGAGCCTTTTGTAGTCACCAAAAATTAAAGTCCTGCCCTACTGGATAGTGCAGTACACAGGGCTTCATTTATCATGTTACTTTTGAAAGCAGCCCACATTTGAACACCAAGCCTACTGAGAAAAACTTCTCTAAACTGATTAATGAAAGTTTATACTGGTCAACACAGGCACAAAATCCACTAACAGACAGAATGTGTGAAACACCCAGCCAAGAGCACAAAATCAGTTCTATAATCCAATAAAATATACAATACAAAGGTCTAAAAAAAATAAATGGAGTTTAGTTTGCAGTTGTTGTCACAAAGGCTCAGACTTACCTACTGAAGATTGCATTCTTTGTAAGTACAGTCCAGCCTCAATTCTCTAAACCTCAAACTTAAGCTGAAAAGTGCCCAAAAGGCCACCAGGGACAAAGAAGCTTTTTTCAAAACTACAATACTGCCCTTAATTATTTTATCTTCTTTTCGGCAACACCACCTGGTCTGCTTCACAGATACGTTCTCTGTGGCTCTATGAAAGCTTTAAATACTTTGATTTTTATCCATCACAAGACAACTAGATTATCCAAACCACTTTCTAAATAAGGGAGGCATCTGATTCAGCCCAAATTTATTCTAAAGCATAATAGTAATCCCATATATACAGTTAGTCATAAAGACCTATATGTAGGACCAAGAAGAAGTACTGAAACAAATGGTATGGGCCCAACAGATCCCTAAATCAGAGATACTGTAGAAGACACAGATGCTGACTAAAGGGGTATGAACAGACAAGCCAAGATGCTACAACCAGAAATGATCAAATGCTGATGAAACTGTGATGTGAAATGTTCAAGTACCGAATTTAACGTCTCAACTTTAAGTCAAGTAACTGAAGCAACTATTAAAGGGATTGAGGATACAGCTTACTGAACTGGAACTGGAACAATATTAGAGGGTTAACTACACAACTGAGCCTGAAATGTTCACTAGTGACCAACTGCCAGCTACAAAGCAACTGGTGGAGAGTGAATCACTTTATACAATCAGCGACCACTTTATTAGGTATTAGATTCAACTGCTCATTAATGGAAATATCTAATCATGGATGTGCAGCATGTATTTTAAGATGAAACTTACATTTTTTTTAAAAGTTTTTTTTAAGATAAAGTGACCTTGTATATTTTCACTTCCAAAAATTCTCCAATTGCATTAAATATTTGAAACATAGCTGCATTAAAATTATTACAACTCCTGTTTCAACACTTTTTATTTTCTATTACATTCAATACGAGAAACAACCACTCAAGGCTTTTTGTCAAGTGCATTAATGGTGCAGCTAAACAAACAACCTCACATTAATAAATGTGTCAGTCAATAAATGGGCCTCTTTTAGCAAGAGACAGGACATTTGGTCAGCTAGCTGTAGAGTTAGAGGTGCAAGTATTTATCTAACAGCTGGCTGTTCAGTTGTCCTCCTGCAATATTTAAAACTTTAAATAATCACTTTCTTGTTTTTAAATGCATTTTTAATGATCACTGTCAGTGCTAACCTCACTGACAAAAGCATGCCCTGTGACTGTTTCACAATAAAGGCTAGATCGTTTTAGCATCAGAATGCTCTTGATTTGAAGCAGCAGCAGTTGTCCAGCTCTTATATGGTGATGGGGGAGTGGCCAGTAAAAAACAGCTAATAAAACCTATAAAGAAGTGCAAAAAAAGACATATCAGAGAAAAATATCATACCTTAAGAATTTTTTAAACCTTGAGCTGATCTGAGTCAACTGCAACTTGATTTGTAGATATCAGCTACTGCAGAAAAAAATATCTATACATTAAGGTCTTTGCATTATGTGTTTCTGTTGCAGGGACAGAACTTACTGCCCACTTGTCCAGTCCAACATTAATACACTCAGACTACCTGTGAATTCAACACCCACACTGTTCAGCATGATAAATAGTGGTGTTTGCAGAAAAACCGAGCCATTTATTTTAAGATTATCCACGGCCTACTGTGAAGTTCAGCAGAAATTTGGAGTAGTGCAAACCTTAAGGGAAAATTCAGGAACAACAACACCACTCGTATTTACAGTATATAATAAATTGCTTATATATCAATTTATATACCCAAGCAAAGGTCTTTCTGATGCCCTCTTTAAATCTCTTTATTCTTAACACTGTCATCATTATTTTTCTCAGGAACCACCAAACAACAAAGAGCTAAACTTACTTGATTGTGACTGAAACTGAATATTTTCAGAGGACCTGAAAGTGATGATGAACTCAGCCTCAATATTTCCTCAACCAGTATAACCTATAATTCATAAACTCGGCAATCAACACAGAAAAAAAATACTCTACAGTTTTGTGCTGATAATGACTATCCTGTCTGTCATAAACAAAAGCACAATCAAAGGGGGCCTATGTGCTTTGAGTGCTGCTCACCGGCCCTGTAAGATGATTTCTGAGACTTTCTGGGCTTGTTGATGGTTAAACATGACTTGGCAGAGAAAGCCTCACCTGCAAGACAAGTGTAATTTGCCATCTTCTGTCTCACTAGAGCACAAGAACAAAAGGTAGTTTCAAGAAAAGAGACTGGAAAAGCAGGATACGATGTGTGTGGAGGTTGCTGACTAATTACTTCTCCTTCATCAGAAAGTGTGGCGATAATGCACCAAGGAACATAACAATGAGGCAACAAAGACAGGGAAGATTAAAACTGTTAATTTAGTCAGGAGCAATTGAGTGAGCAGAACATTGTTTTTCTATCTGCAGTAATTTATATTTGGTGATATGGTACGCTCCCCGCCCTTCCATGTGCATACACATGGTGGGAGAGGAGCATCAGGACCCTCCAGTACAGAAGAGAGCATGCATCAGTGATGGCAGACATGACATTCATTAGCAAAGTAGTGCTGATCTGACAGCTGCTCGTCAGCGTGGCACGTAGAAGCATAAAAAACAAAATATAGGCAATCTTGCTCGATATTACGTGGAAGCACGCTGTGTTCAAGTGAAAAGATAAAAATGTTTTATGCCTCGAACAGAGTCTGCTTTGGTTTTCTGTGGCTACACTCACGTTGCATAAATATGATAGAGGGACTGAGGTGGAGGTGGGTTTCAAAGTGGCTTGCAGAGACACAGCCTGTAAGGGAAGGCCATCAGGTGATGTGGGCTAAGATCAGCTTTTATAACCCGATGTAAGCTTGACTCAGAAGTAACGCTGGGTTCAACTAAGTGAACCTGGATTAAAGCAATGCAAGTTTAATGTTCATGTTTTTAGCAAAAATTGGTATGCAAATGTTTTATGGAGAAGGAAAGTACTGTTTAAAAAAGGATGCAGTCTATAGGATGTCAAACACATCAGACTGTGTAGCTAATGCAGCACTAGTGTTACTTCTTTACTCAAAAAAAGATCTCACTAAAATGCATCTGTGTCCATCTCTTTGGAGACTTTTAATGTTGGTTAGAAAAATTTAATGCCCAAGAAACGCCAAAGGGCAAGCTAAAATTTTAATGACATGTCGTCAGTTCTTTTCATGACTGTACTGAAAGACAAAGACACTTTTGACAACGCATTTGCAGCTCTGCATGACAACTACACCTTTTTTAAACTCTGCAATAAACTCCACTAAAATAGAAATCACCTCCATCACCTTATCAGACACACTGACACACTCCGGAAAATGCTCCTGCTTCCTGTGGTTTCTGACAGAAGGGATGCTTGGTTTCTAAATGTGTCTTCTCCTTGCTTGGCACCATGTTAGCATTAGCAAACTCGTCTTGACAAATGACACACTCGGGCTGACATCTGTGGTCCAGCTGAGACCATAAGACAGGTAGCTTTCTGTCTGCTGACAGTTCTTCCCCCTCCTTTCTTTTGGTGGTGGCTCGCACCGGTAGTTAATTGCGGTTTGCTCCACACAAGAAAGTGATCTGTTGCCCCCCTCACAAAGTTTGTTCTCCTCCTTGCTGTCAATGAAGGTACTTAGATGTGTCCCTTTGACAGAGGATAAATTAATGGTATAGAAGTTGCGTCCTTATTGGAAAACGATTGCCTACAAAGGGCTAAAAACAGTAACAAAAAATACTGATTACTTTGAATACAGTTTACAATAATAATGTATGGCTGACACACAATCCAAAGGCAAATCTGGAAATGCTTTAAGGGAGAGTACTTGCAAACCATAGGTTTAGAGTAATTAATTAATTAATGTTGTAATATGTGTTCAGTGTAGAATTGTGGAAATCTGATCCTCAATTTCATATACATTTGATGCCACGAAGCATCTAGATGCTAACCATTGTTTTGAATTTAGAGCCACATTTAACCACATCTTAAATAATGATTTCCACTTTTATCTTTGTACCAAACAATAAGGTGTAATCACATAAAACTCACCTCCTTTAAAGACTTCAAAACAAAAACGGATGTCAAGTTCTGCTTAAATACAGGTAAAATAAAAAGTAAATCCAAACTAGCAAGCAGACCTTATGTAGATATACACCTTAAATATATTTTCTGGGATCTTCACTATCTGTGGACAAAACTAGTATTAAAAAAAAACCTGCAAGTAAAATGATCTGATACATGTTCAGTAACTACATGACCAACAAGCTTTGATTCCATGAGGACAACCGCACAGGCTCAGTCGGTTAATCATATGGCTGAATCCGCTTACAGTATGATAAAACCACACAGGCTGTGACAGGGTTTGATACAGACTGATGTGCTGAGATTTACTGCTGTATTTTTCACATGCAAGACCAGCAGATATAAACCACACATATTCTTTCCCTACTGAGCAAAGATTGTTTATTTAGTCTTTCATAAGATGATTAATAATCTAATACATCTGCACCATGACAGGAAAAGTCAAAGCAGCAGCCGTGGCTTTGACAACAAATCAGTTAATTGTGTCACTTGCTGGCAGCAGTGTTTTCCTCTGTTGTATATTTCTCCATTTCAATGAGCTGCTGTTTTTCCACAGCTTGTTTTCTTTTTAAATGCACCTGTGTGGTGTGGAGACCGTCCTTTCATTCTCTCTACTGCAGTGTCTCACTGGTCTCTAACTCAAAGCAAGCTGACAACGGTTCAGTGCCAGAATAAAAATGAGAAAAAAAGAGAAAATTCACAAGCTTGTAGCTTATCAGGACATTCCAGTGACAGGAGGAGATGTACTGAACTGTGACCTGGCACTTACTCCCTCCTCTGTTGCCTCCAAAGTTCGGGTTTATTTGGATAACTCATTGTGAAAAAACACTTACAGTGCGCAGCTGCACACAGACACACACATTTTCTCATCTTTTACTTTCCATTTGGAGTATTACCCTTCTAAACCCTCTTTTCGTTCCTCTGGGGTTAGAGAAAATGCTATTTTGTGCGATCCTTTTGTTACATGTTAAACAGGATCATTATGTAAAGTGTAGTGTATGATAATCGCCTCCTGGATGCTGTTAATTACATTAAATTATGTATTACGGTTAACTAGATTTAAATAATTTCTGATTTAATTAGAGTCCATATAGATGAATAAAAACATAAAATTGAAATATCCGCCCAATATTGAACCAGGGTTAGAATAAGCAATTATAGGATCCAGCTTAACTGTACACAGGAGTTCTTTTTCCTTTTTTTGGAAGAAAATGAACTGATTACTAATAATACTGAAAAGTATCTTCATATCATGTCCATTTTCATTTTCTTGAGAGCAAGTGCATATATCTCTGTAAATAATTTTATTAAACAAAGTGATATGATAATGGCTGTTTATATCAGGCCAAATTATACACTCACTGGACAATTTATTAGTTACACCCTGCTAGTACCCGGTTGGACCCGCTTTTGCCTTCAGAACTGCCTTAATTCTTCATGTCACAGATTCACCAATGTGCTGTAAACATTCCTAAGAGATTTGGTCCATATTGACATGATAGCATCATGCAGTTGCTGCAGATTTTCCAGCTGCACATCAATGTTGTGAATTTCCCGTTCTGCCGCATCCCAAAGGTGCTCTGTTGGATTGAGATCTGGTGACTGTGGAGGCCATTTGAGTACAGTGAACTCACTGTCAGTTTCAAGAAACCAGAGATGATTTGAGCTTTGTGACATGGCACGTTATCCTGCTGGGAGCAGCCATCAGAAGATGGGTACACTGAGGTCATAAACGGATGGACATGGTCAGCAACAATACTCAGGTAGGCTGTGGAGTTAAAAAGATGTTCAGGTGGGGCTCAAAGTGCGCCATGAAAATATCCCCCTCACCATTACACCATCAGCAGCCTGAACTGTTGGTACAAGGCAGGATGGATCCATGCTTTCATGCTGTTTACACCAAATTCTGACATTACCATCTGAATGTTGCAGCAGAAGTCGAGACTCATCAGACACTACAAGATTTTCCAATTTTCTATTGTTCAATTTTGGTGAACCATGTGAATTGTAGCCTCAGTTTCCTGTTCTTAGCTCACAGGAGTGGCACCTGGTGTGGTCTTCTGCTGCTGTAGCCCATCTGCTTCAAGGTTCAATGTGATGTGTATTCAGTGATGCTCTTCT
>VVAS01110901.1:0-15818 GCA_015103295.1 Ptychochromis oligacanthus | reverse complement strand
GACCCCTTGAACGAGACTCCTAAGGTCGAGGGAGGGACAGAGAGGAGAAAACACAGAAAAGGAAATGAAATCAGTTGAACGGCTGACAAAATATTTAAAAGTTAATGATACAGAGGCCGACCAGGCGACGGAATATTCAACAAATCCAGCGGTTCTCAAACTGCTGGGCTGGACACCCTGACCCCCCAGGGGATGAACGGGGGGAAAAGTAGGCGTCACAGTTGAATCATTATGATTTTTGCAGGGAAAATAAACTTTACTCAGTTTCATTTATATAGGAACTTTCATGCATACGTGCTCTCCAAAGAGCTGCACTGAGCATAGAAATCGGGAAAAACAGACAATTTTGTAAAACTTAAAGCAACAATAAGGCAATAATATGCAAAACAATGTTTAAAAAAAAAAAAAAAAAAATAAATATTGTTGAAAATCAATTTTAAAGAAATTTATGTGGTTTGATAATATATAATATAAAGTCTATTTGGGAAAAAAAAGACTTTGTTGAAGCCATCATGCTGACCTTTATTTCACAAATTAAATTCATTTTTTTGATAATTATTATTAAATAAAAATAATACGGGATGGGGGGCTTTGTTAGGGGGCATGTCAGAAAAAGTTTGAGAACCACTGCAATAGCTTCTGAAAGTGTGCTAACATCAAACACTGAAGGCTTAAAAACAAAACTGAATACAAAACATACAAGCATATATAACAGAAAACTATTTGTGGCCGAAACTGTTTTAGAGGGGAGTCTAATTCAGCAGTCACTGTGGAGGCTGCTGTTCGTGGTGCTGTTGAACTGGATTGTATAATACAGTAAGGTGATTCTAATCATTTGTCCACCCCATTTATGCCAGAGGATAATTACAGCCTCCAAAACGACCATAAAGTTGAATCAGCACCCTTCTGAAAACAGTTTAGATAAAAACTGAGCATTACAACCTTCCTGAGGGGAGGATTTATTGCAGGGTCGTTGCATTAGACTGCATTAAGATACCTGGCTGTTGAGCATGTGTTGTGGCTCAGAGGCTAGTGGACAGAAGCAAAGCCACTGTTTTCATAGGAGAACTGACATTAATAAAAG
This sequence comes from Ptychochromis oligacanthus, assembly GCA_015103295.1. Lineage (NCBI taxonomy): Eukaryota > Metazoa > Chordata > Actinopteri > Cichliformes > Cichlidae > Ptychochromis > Ptychochromis oligacanthus. The sequence continues at coordinate 14,734 of VVAS01110901.1, read as the reverse complement.
CTTCTGTTACAGTTCCCATCAGGCACTTCCTTGACCTACTTTTATTTTTACATGTGCACATGTTACAAAGATTTTGTTGCTGCATCCATTAAATTTTAAATCAAGATGGTAAAACGGTAAACTACCGGGCGCCCGACTGTCCCATAAAGCTTTTTTACTGCAGTGCAATCAGCCACCCCTCCAGTGAGTCATCATGCAGATAAACTCCAACTCCTTCGTCTTAGACTGCAGCTAGCAACGGTAACCCTTGTTCTACTCTGCACAATCGGTGGGCTTGGCATGGAGGCACATGAACCAGTTCTCCACCTGCTCCAGCTTCTGGCCAGGGTTCCCTTCAGCTCGCAAAAGGATCTCCAGAGCAGACAGAAGGACTGCAAGTCATCAGCTGCACTCCAAGCTGGTGGAGAACATCTTTCCCACAGGACAAGGTCCTCTTTTGGGACTGCTTCAACAGTAATCTGGCCTGTGAGCCACCCAGTAGGGAAACATGAGATGGGGAGGCCAGGTATGAGCTAGTTTGTAGTAACTGAACTTAAAATTAAAGTGAATCAAGGCATTCTTTTTGCAGGATAAAAGAACAGATTAAAATGAGTCACCAAACCTGATTGGACAGTTGTTAATATACCCGTGCAGCCCTCCCAATGAAAGTGTGGGAAACAATGCATCACATTGGAGGTAAAGATTTTTAGGAGTCTGTTTTAAAGGCTTTGTTTTTTCAAAACCTCGAGCGTAAGTGACTTAAACATCTGAAAGCAGAAACCCTGATTTTGTCACATTTAAAGTTCTCTGTGCCCTCCACTGAGCTTACATTGCTTGCTGGGCTGGGTGAGGTTCTCTCCTCTGGACCCTCAGCTCTGCTTGGCATCTTCAGACCACCATACTTCTTCCAGTACATCCAGCAGGAGACACACAGGCGACACTGCATGTTTGGAGGCCCCCATGAGTACCACTGGGCCGACTGCATGGCTGTTAATGTACAAAATGCATTAAGGCTTGTTAGAGAGGTTGCAGGAGAAAACCGGTCTCAAGACACTCAAAATATTGATCTCCATCCTTCCCTACGTGATTTTATCAATATTCATACTCCACAAGGAATCACCCTGGATGCCTGCTATTGACTGCAGGTGACAACAAACATGCTTGCACAAGTTCATGCACATGGAGAAGGATAACAAGAAATGTGAGCAGAGAGCAGGACTGGATGGCATTTAAATTTTTATGATTTTTACTAATTAATCATTTATCACATCTTCCAGTTTTTAGCATGAATTAAAAAGATGCCTCAATTTGATATGAGCAAAAATATGTGACTGGTTATCAGTATTTTTACATATTCTATGTTTTAGGGTAGATTTTAGGGGAAAACAGCATTTGGAAACACTTGGTTGATTAATCAATTAGACACTGAAGCTGAGGCTTCGTTGGATTTACATTTATCCAGCAAAAATTCTGCTTGTTGGACAAACAAGGAATTTGATGAGAATTCTTTGTCAAATTGCGATGGACAGTTTCACAATTTTATTAAAAAAAAAAACATTGTGAATAAAAGTCACAGAATTGTAGGTCCAGAGTTTGCATTAAGAAACTGATAAGCAGAACTCCAACATTTTCACAATACCCCCAGTTCTTACAGGGATAGAGTGCAACTGAATCCCACCAAGGGACACAAAAATGAATATCATCAATAAAACATGAGGTTATCAGCAGAAAGAACAGTTAAACTGTGGGGTCCTGGCATTTATTATTTCTCTGTCCAGCACAATTTTTGTCACTGAAAAGTCAAATATCCAGAATATTCAAATACAGTAGTTTAAGGCTACTATATTTCTATAAGGCAAGCTAAAGCACTTTAATAGGATGCAACTTGTTTTACAGTGGATCGTGATCATTCACAAAGGTGTGAGTAATGTTATGTTGAAAGCACCTTAGGCCCCAGTCACACAGGCATAGAGACTGGTAGGTAACCATCTGGCAACCACAGGTCACTAGGGAAAAATGTGCATTCCTTGATCGGTTGGCAAGTGGTTGCAAGGTAAAATTGGTCGCAAACAGGTACACAGTGCTGCACCGGCAACCTCTCTGAGATTGCTTTGGTTGCAGTTGCCTCTAGCTTGCATGGAAGATGCCAACTTGTCTGCAAACACTTGCCAACATACTCTCAGAGCACCAGTGAAACTGTGAAAAGCGTGACACAAACCAGAAACAGAAATTGTTCACCTTAAAAGTAAAAGTTGCACCTTTTGAAATGTGTTGGCTGCAGCAGCGAGGCACAACTTTTAATTTAAAGGACAACATTCTCCATTTCCAGTTTGCATCACACTTACTGAAGTCTCACTACAGCTTGGAGAGTAAATGGTGAGTGTTTGCATAGAAGATGCCAACATGTCTGCAAACTACAATCGACTGTGTCAATCTGCTAGCGACCAAAGCAATCATAAGGAGGTTTTTGGTGCAGCACCCTCTTAGCGACCTATTTCACCTGGCAACAGAAATCTAGCAAAATCCAACAACCCCTCGGGGAACACGCATTTTACCCTGGCAACCAGAGATTGCCAAGGGGTCGCTGACCAGTCTCTAGGCCTACGAGACTGAGACCTCAGCTATCTGAACCTGCATGCTAATACATAGCCAACATTAGTTCTCTAACAGCTATCTAGACATACAGTGTTAAAATAATCCTCTGATACAGTAAAATCTAATATTTTAAGCCAGTTAGTGTCTTCACCCCTGGGCTGGGCTGGCCAACTGTTTTCCCCCTTTCAGTGGGTTTGGTTTGACTCATAGAAGTTGGAAACTGAAACCAGTTGTTGCCAAATTTCATAGCCAAATGAAGGGAGATACTGATAAGTGGGTTTGAATAGCTGTTAATAATAAACAGATAAGCAGTGACTGTGAAACTAAAAGGAAAGCCTTTCTTCTAGAAACTAGAGAACTCAAACGACAGCTGTCTAACGTTTCATTTGTCTCCCTTTGATTTCTAATTGACTTATGTTCACTGCCCTCGCCATTTAATTTCACACTTGCCATGCCTAATCACACACACGCTCACTCTCTCTCTCTCGCACACACTAAACTCACTGTAGCAGCTCTCGCAGGCTCTTCCCCCTCCTGCTGCATGGTAGGCCCCGGGGCCTGCGCCATTCACTGTCGCCATCTTGCCATTGGTCATCGAGATCTGGTTGGGGTTGGGTTTGTTACTGTCAGAGAAAAGAAGAGATTTAGGAAGCATAATGACAGCAGCTGTATACTGCAGTGCTTTAAATTAAAACAAATTGATAATCATCATCTTTCCACCAAAGGTAGAGTAGTAAAAGATATCTAATGCCATCTACAAACACTGAAATATGAACTGAAGAGACTTACTATGTGGGAATATAAACCTGCTTCAGCTTGCTTTCTGCCTCTGCTGCCTTCAGTCTCTTCTGCTCAAAGAGAGAAACACAGCAGATTTCTTCATTAATACCAAAATAAAAACAACTGTTGCGTTTAACAAACATCCTCTCAAATAAAAAAAAATCAGCCCTGCAGCCTGAAAGCTTGTCTGTGGGATTACAAAGATAATGATTAAATCTGTCAATGCATTTCAAAGGAGCTATTTTCTTCTTCTTTGCTCTTTAAGAACACATAAAGCTGATCTACATCTGAGCACATGGAATCCTGCGTCAAACTAGTCTACCAGGACAACAGTTTACACCGATGTTCATGCTATATATTTGGTTAATTTCCTCAACCAGAGTGATCTTTATGCCAGACCATTTGCTTCTTTATCAACTTTTTAAACATTTTCTGCAACAAAACTTGCCCACTTTAAGGGGCATTTCACCATTTTCATACAATAAAGGCAGTTTTTGTCATGAGAAGCACGACTTAGTCTGAACAGCTGTATAAAAAATTCTGTGGCTCTAGAAATGGGAAATTAGTTGGACATTTTTCAGAGACTTTTTTAGGCAGTGGAGGTCTAAGGAAAGAAGTAAATGAATTACAAGTAATAGTATCCAACATTTTTTAAGCTGCACTCAGACTAGTCACTGCAGAATTATTCGGAGGTGTAAAACTAAATTTAGAGTATCCCAACCACTGCTAAATAAATCTTTGTAAAAAAATATATATATATACAGTGCACAGAGGCTAAAGGAGCAATGTTTTACTTTGTTTGGCAGTGTTGAAAGATTCAGACATCTGGAAAGAGGTCAGAGCCACAGGTGAGAAATTTGTTTCAAAAGAAATTCCATTTCTAGCCATTTCTACTTGTTTTGTATCCTGAAGGAAACAGTTGCAATAAAAGACAAACGAGCATTAAAAACTTCAGTTTTAGGTGGGAAAAAACATTTTATGTCCCCTTTTCAAATATTATGAAAAGGTTTGGGGACCATTTTTTAACCATGTGAAAAATTCTCATTTTACAGAAAGGTGATCGGAATAATTGTTGGGGACTGCGCAGCTTTTGTTTTGCTCTATTTTTCCTAATGATTGAAGGGGGTTTTGTGCGAATTTAAAAGCAAAGAATTTTTCTGTGCTTGTCAAGTCTTGTTTGAGGATGTTGATTGCCTCATGCTGAATAAGACAAGCAGGTTGTTTTCTTTTTCTTTGTTTTGCCATTACAGTTTCAAATAAGCATAAAAAATGGGAGTATCTCTTTCAGATAAAAGTCCCTTGCAGCAGCCAATAAAACAGACATGAAAAAAGAAAAACAAATTTAACACCCAAAGGTAGGACAAAATCATCTTAAATTAAACTTTACAAAACTTATTCCACCAATTCTTTTTTATTTATTCACACAGCTTAAAAGGTACACTGTGGTATTTTTGGCCACTAGTAGTGCAATGCAGTTGTTACGAGAATGTCCTGGTTTAGTTTATGTTGTCTTGTGTAAATGTGAAAAAATACACGTTAGTTACAAACAAATGGATGTAAAGAAAAACTACACAGTATTCTCACCTGTTGCACATATCTGTCTGTTGTCTTCCACATGTAGTAATACTCTATGATACTGGTCAGAGACTTCCATGGCAGCTACACAAGCAGAAAAAGTCAAATGAGGGGAGAGAAAGAGAGACAGACAGAGGAAATTAATGATATTAATATCTCATGTTCTTGCCATCTGGGTGCGAAGCCTTCATGTATATTCATGAGCGAGAGGCATCGTGACCACAGAGGCTGAGAGCTACTGGCTTTGCTTGGTTCTGGCCTCAGACGAAAACAGAGATTCACACATTTAATAAGTATTCATGAGCACCTGGTGCCACCGCATACAACCATATCCTGGCTTTATTGTACAGTAGAGGTAGATGGTGGGAAGGAGAGTTCAAAAGAACCAAATAGTCATCCCCCACCCCCACAGGCTTGAAAGGCGAGTGCTAAAATTGGTAATTTTGTGCTTCACAGAACAGCAGTTTCAATTTATGCAGATAACAATGGATTTCCATTGTGAGATTTTCACTGATGAGGAAGGAAGCATCTTCAGAAACTTCTCAAAGCTCTCCAGCCCCAAAGTCAAACCTCAACTGTCCATCGGTATGCTATGCAACTTTATGAAGATTTCAGACTGCACAGTGAGCAGTTTCTCACAGTCACGGGTACAAACATAACCAAATACTGCATAAAAACTAGATATTTGAAATGTATCATAAATAATGTATTATTTATTTAAATAACTTCTGCATTACTAGTATTACTAAGCAGTATGATTGAAAAACACTTACAAAGTCTTGTCGGATGTCATTGAAGTCTTTTCCATATTTCTCTAATGCCTCTTCAAACATGGCGGCTTCCGAGGCGCTCCACTCCTCCATCTCATCCCTGCAAAGCACCGGACCCCCTGCTGGGACCAGTACACTCAGTGCGCTGGACAGATCGTAATTATGACGATGCAGCGTGTCCATTGCATGGAACTGCAATCAATGCACACAGAAAAGGGGTTAAAAATCCATCAATTAAATCCCAGCGAGGTGCTGCAGGGTTTGAGTATATGTGTGTATGTGTCCCACTCACCAGTGTGATATCTCGTGAGGCTGCAGCTGCGCTCATGTGTAAGCTTGGCTGTCTAACAGAGCTGCTGCAGTCCAATGCTCGGGCAAAGGTCCCGACCGCCCTGAAACAGTCAATACATATAATACATATGTGTATAGTTTACTGCGTGATCTCACATACTAATGTGCAGGACTTGTTTACAGTTTGCAAATTAAACTCATAGCTCAAAATGTACACTAGGTGGTATGGAGCAAAAATAAATGGCAAGCACAGATGAGTTGTTCATTATGCACAGCAAACAGTTATTTTATATTACCGAAAAGTGATTTGAATCTTTGCATGATTAATTTTTAATTCATTTTCATCCCCTCTTATAAACAAAAACTGTGATAAATCCCCATATTGAACAAATAAAAATGAAAATAATGAGCCAAACGTATGAGCCATGCCTCATAACAGTGCGCATTTATTACATTATCACACCCCCCACATATTTTAGCCTATCCTTCACAGCAGCAGAGGCTATTAAAGTGCCAAAACTAAGATTTATTCCATCTGTGAAACTGCCTATCCAGTGGATTCAATCAGGAGTTTGCTGACGTACATGTCAAAGTGACCTACCGTGCCACCACTAAAAACTGGTCTATCTGTTTGTTGGTGAGTGGGCACTCTGGATCCCACAGTTTCTCTTCAAGTTTGGACTGGTCTCTGTCATCTGCCTCACCTGCAAAACACAGACGCAACAGCTTACAAACAGGAGGGGGAACATAATGGATTTACAATCCACACTTACTTGCCACAAAGTTAGGGTTTTAATTATAAACCCATTACACTTTTAGTTAATGTTTTAAGACATCACACACTGCAAAACCGTACCAGAGAGAATAAATGTGTTTATGCTTTAGAAAAAGGGCTAAGGAACCAAAAAAAAAAAAATAATAAATATATGTATATATAGAGAATTTACCCTCTTGTAGCATTTCAGGTACATCTGCCTGAAAGCGCGGTCCCACTCTGATCTCTCCCTTGTCGGCCAACAGAGTCTTCTGTGTTGGGTCATACACCAGCGAGTAGAAGAAGGTGTCCTAAAGAAAACACCACATCGATTAATTTGGAAGTTCCCCAATATGGGCAAGAAACTGCTGGTATACCTGTGATCTCCAGGTGTTACAACAGATATAATCATACTTACCTGCCAGACAATGTGTCACAATATAAACAAAGTTTTAATAAGAAGACAATTTAATCAATAGGTGAACTGACAAGAAAATAAAAGTCAATTATTCTGATACTTAATTACTTGTGTAGATTATTTTTAATCAAAAAAAATTATTTGCTTTATTGTTCAAGCTCCTCAAATATGTGAATTTGCTGCTTTCTTGGTCTTGAGTAAACAAATAGTTTAGAGGTAGTCTTGACATTATCAGGAATCATCAAAAAAATGTAGCGAATTTTTTTAATATATACACTTAACAATAACAATCATTACTTAAGCAAATAATTCATTTTTAATACATGGCTTATGGCTGTTTCAGAAAGCATTTAGATGCTTTCAGGTTTTGAACATTTAATCTTAAACTTAAAACACTTCCCATTTTAAAAAAAAATAAATAAAAAAATAACCAAGATTTTTACCCTGTTAGCATATGGTGTTTGGTATGTGCTAGAAGACATATCTCATGAGAGAAACCAAAAAAAAACCAAACATAGCTTTTATTTGGAACTCAAGAGTCTCAAAAACACAGATTCAGATTCACAGTTTCAAGCCTAAGAAACAAATCTAGTCAACATGCAGGGTGGGGCCAACTTGTCACAGCTAGCATTTGGGAACAAGGTTCATCTAAGGCCTCAGTCCCACAGGCCTAGAGACCGGTCGATGTGACCCCTTGACAATCTCTGGTTGCTAGGGAAAAATAGGTATTCTCCGACTGGTTGGTGAGAGGTTGCTGCCTGTTGCAGCGGTTATCTGTAGTTTGCATGGGAGACGCTGACTTGGCTGCAAACAAACTACAGGCGAGAAGGTTTTCAGTGCAGCGCTGTATACCTCCTCTATTTGCTACCAATTTCACTTTACGACTGACAGCAACCTCCAGCAGCCACTTGCCAAACAGTTGAGGAATACACATTTTTCCTTAACGACTGGTGGTTGCCTAGGAGTTGCTGACTTGTCTCTAGGCCTGTGTGACTTGGCCCTAACATTAGCAACACTTCAGCTGATTGATAATGTAGTCAAGTTAAAAACTTGATTTTTTTTTTCCCCAATTGTTTCCACCACCTCAGTGTGAGAGTCTCTACTGTTGTTTTGCTTCTCTCCTTTGTTCTCAGTCTCACCATGGAGCTACATGCAGAGCAGAGGAGAGGAGGAACAGGTGACATGAAGGTAATGTTACTGGAGTTAAAGACAAGTTGTTACTTTACTGCACTGGCATTCCCCACTTCAGAAACAGAAAAAAAACAAACAAACCTCAAGGCACACACCCCACAGTTTTTATCCATTATTAACATGCCTGTCCACGCCCAACCAGTGGAGCCTTACTGGAATACAATAAAAGCTTCCCAACAAGTGTTAATCTATCCAAATGCTTTGCAATGACAGTTTTGTTATGTCTAACAGCTACCACCTACGCATTATCCAATGAGTTATAGACACTGTGGATTCTTAATGTGCTCCATAACTTTCTGCCTACCCGGACAGCACCCTATCTGCATTCCTGGACCTCCCATTTAAAAAAAGTTAGCACTATATTGTCCTCTCCCACTTAACAAAACACATTCTTCAGCATTGTGATCCAGCGCTGCGTCTACCTCCCCGTACCAGAAGAAACTGTGTATGTGATGCTGCAGATAAAGCAGAGTAGGGCACGCTGCAGGCACTAATTTGGATATTCGTAGTTCTGCACATACTAAATGAGGCAAAGGTGTACAGTTGCAGCTCAACCATTTAAGATAGGAAGGGATTATTTGTACTGTAACAGATTTCTAAATGTCTGACTTTTTCAGGGGTTTAATAACTGCCTAGAGAAGGACTTTTATAATTTTGCAAAAATGTCTAAAAACCCGCTCACATTTTAACATTATGGCTTAATTTAGTGAAGACTGACAGGGAAAAATTTGAAGAGCATGAATACTTTCTGAAGCGACTGCATAAAAAAAAAAGCATGTAAATTATGACTGGACCTTCTATGATGCAGCTTGAGGAAACAAAAACCAGAAAGAGACATCATCCCCCCACAGGCTTACCTCTTTGTCAAGGTATGAAAGAACGGCTTCGGTCTCATTCAATAATGCGACACTGCACTTCCCCCTAATGGAAAGAGAGAGAGTGGGGGAAGCACGCAGCATGTAAAACACAGACAAAGGAAGTGAGCACTGTATGATGAATGTCTTCATGGCTGAATGAGTGACTATCCAAGGGTACTACCTTCAGATGACGAGTTGTATGGTTCATTTTGTGTATGTGACCCTGTTCAATGTACCTGATGTGTGTCGCAGGTAGACTCTCATACTGCCGGGAGAGGAAGAGCTCTCTGTGGCGGAGCTGGTGTTTCTGTTTTTCTGTTAGCTCTGTCTCTGTTGGGTTCTCCTTCTCCTCCTCCAACTCCTCTGCAGAGGCAAACACAGACAAAAATAAGATTACATTTTTGTCACTAATCTATCCCAGAGACAAAAATTAAAAGACAAGAAGACAGTGGCTTACTCGTGACTGAAAATGCAAAAAACATCAATATTAGACCTTACATATAAACAGGCTCAAGCTGTTATACTCAGGACTATGACTGTTCATCCAATAACACAGGATTAGCTAGTTTGTTGCTGCTGAGTTAGCACATAATACCAGGCAGTATATAAACACATTAAATCATTGGCAACAGTGCAGGCACAGCACACACTTGAATAAATATAATCCTTCAATATTACAAGTGGATTTTCAGTATACAAGAACTAGTATAGCTTTTATATCCACATGAGAAAATCCTACTAAAACCCTGTTTGCTCAGTGCAGATACACTTGTCAGTTTCTAAAAGTTACAATATGATTCTGGGCACAGAAAATATAACCATTTATCAGTGAGGTAAGAGAATAGTTGGCAATTAATAGGCTTGACATTTTCAGGGGAATGCTTTCAGTCACCTTGAAAGTGTATGCACTGAAAAATTCCAAAGAAGTAATGATAAAAGAGGAAGCGGCAACAAGCTGTGCTGAATTTGAAAGTGCAAAACACTGAAAACATGACAGCATTGTTTGTTCTCCCAAAAATACTGAAGACGCTGGACAGTGAAGACAACATGTGGGTGGACTAGCAGTGCAACATGTGAAAAAGAAAAATGCACCAGCATTAGCGTTTGGCATGTTAGTGGTTAACATTATATTAACAACTTTTCAAAAATTTACATATCCTGAAAAGTTGTCGTTATTGTTAACAAAATTTATCAGCTAGCATCTGTTGTAGAAAAGCTCTAGACAACATTTGCAAAAGCTAAAGTTATATTGTTTAGACATAACAACAGCTCATGACATGAGGTAAATGAGACTCATAAGCTTAGTTTATGTTCAAACAAATTCATCAGATTTTTTTGTACTGAATTTGGCATCAAGAATCATAAAAATTCAATGATACTGATACCATTTGATGTGACATCATACCCAGTGGTTAGACACCACTGAAACTGATGTGGTGGGGGGGATTATATATACTATTTTGCCGGAACTGAGCTTTTAACCTGCAGAGATACCCACAGATGGATGCAGTTAGAGCTTAATAATAATCAAGACATAGAATAACTGCACAAAGAGAAGGAATGCTCTCTGATGAATTTGTCCCAAAAAATCTAAAGCACCATAACACTGTGTGACTTCAACAGTCTAATCTGTTCTCCATGGACTTAATAAACTTGGACAGGACATCTAGTTTGTTACATGTAGACTGTACAGTGCCTACTGAATTGAGGCCAAGCTGCACAGCTGTTATTACTCTGTTATTTCTTTTAATGCTACATTCCCCTTGGCTCAGTCATAACAGCTGGAGGACACATCATTCAAACCATTACTCAACTACACTTCCCTCATTGTTTGAGACGCAAACACAACTTCATTCCATGTATTCTGTTTGAGTTTGTTTTGACCCCCCCCCCCTTCACTTTGATCAGCGTGTTATTTCACGCTGTATTCTTGATTCCTGGCTGGTTAGCAGACATAGGTTATAGCAGCAGTTACTGTGAAACAGTCATCCTGAATTTCTGACAATGTCAGAGAATTTTGGCCCAGGCCATTTTTGGTCGCAACAGTGTTACACCAGCCACCTTTGAACATCTCTCACTGTGGGACCACCAAAGATATCGCCACAGTTCCTTCCTTTGGTGGTATAGTTCGTCTGCGACCGCCCAGAACAGCACAGCATACACCCAGCTTTAGACAAAGATTTAGAGCCACACGTTTGTATCTTTCTACCTTCAACCTACAGATCAATATTTAGGTAATAAGCCAAAAGTTTTCAGCTTTGACTCTTATATAAACTCTGCACATTCTGTTTTATTCCTGTAAATCTAATTTAGTTGCTGTTCTTTTGTTTTTCCCCTGAACTAATCTCAACCATAAATTAAGTACATTTTTTTTTCCAGTGTGGTAGGGAGTGATAAATTTTATTGTTGTTTCTCCATTTTTTTTTTTGACCAGCTGGCAGATGAAGGACTCCAAACAGCTTGCAGAATTGGCACAGCACTGTAATCAATGGTTATGTCTCTGCATACTGTAAGGTTTATATTTTTTGTTCTTAAGGTTACTTTATGTTTATACAGTCTAGCTAAATCAGTATAACTGGTTTTTATCAGCGGTTTGATTACACATACACAGAGAACAGTATTTTTCCAGTCAGTGCTGAATAATGTAAACGCAGTAAACATGTTGTTCACCGGGTCTCCTGCTGCTCTTCACTGCAATCACCCTCATCTAAACTGGAAAACTGTTTTGGTGGAAAAACTTTACTTTGAGAAAGTAACTAATAATCAGCTTCATTTTGGCCAATAGCCTTCTGGAATCAGGTAATTGGCTTCACACGCTGAATAGGTGTTGCTGTGATAACAACACTTCCCTTTCCTCTTCACTTCACACAGCCCCACTCACACTCAAATTCTCTAAATCACAGTAACAAGCAATTGAGAAATTATTGTGAAATACAAATATGAATCACTTTTTTCCCCAAGTTGTGCTGGAGCACCTATTTAAGTTTCAGCTGCTCCATCTCTGTGACTAAAAACCATCTTATTTGCAATAAATGCGCAGTGTGCAAAGGTGCCAAGACGAATCACTACTGGAAATGCCATTTTGACTGCCAGAAAGCTTAATTATATTTTACCTAAAAATCCCAGCAGTATGTTAAGATTAAAGGTCCTTCGACGATTTTAATAATAACTAATCCTTATATCATTTGTCAGGTAAAAAAGTAACTGACTCTATCTTTTTGATTTTCATTTTTTCCCCAATCAATCTTGGTCACTGCTTGTGTTGGCAAAATTACACTAAACTAAAGATTAAACTGCTAAATTGATCTAGCCATCAAATTGTTTGGCCTTAAATATCAGAATTGTTTTAAAGAAAAACACCATTTAATTTCGTGGAGCCCAAGTTGACACAGTCAAATTGCTCAATTTGTCCAATCAGCAGTTTAAAACCCAGACAGTCACTTTACAAGTTTGTGAAACTGAGAAATGGAGAAACTTCTCATCCAAATACAACAGTTTAATATATATTAATAAACAGATCCCAAAGAAACTGTACTGTGTTTTACACAGATGCTTGAAGTAAAATCTTTCACATGTAACGACTACTACTCACTTGCATGTTTATCTGCGAGCTGGATGAGGCTGTGGGAGATGTCTCTCCTTCTGTAGAAACAAACTACCTTGGCCTCCACGTTCCCACTGGCAGTCTAAAAGAGAGAGGAGAAAGATCCAGGTTGACTCAAATAAGCGGCAACACCTACCTGTACAACCCTCTAATTTCCCAAGAGACCTGGCTCCTTTGTGTACTTATCAAGCTGTGCTCCGACTCAGCCAGTATTAAATGTCGTGACTGATGACTGGATGTGGGGGTACATGGTTTGAAAAAGGATTAAAAAGAAGAAAAAAGAAAAAACTTGTACTCCCCACCTACCTGCCTCCAAGTTCTGCTATTTTTCCTCTGGAGATTGTATGAAACAGCAAAACGTGTTTATAAAAAAGGATGTGGAGGAAAAAGTAACAGGAACAGGAATAAAAATGTGCATATTGGTGCACTAGCTACAGCCACAAAAATGTCCATCATGTTTGATCAAGCACTCCATTTCACCTTTACCGACAGGATAAGCTTCATACAGCTTGTGTTTGCTGCAGCACAGCTTTATTAAATGGTATGATGGTGCAGGGATTTCCTGTTACTTCATAATTTATAATAATTACAATGTCTCCTGTCTTTAGATTATAACATACAGCCTCGGTACACTCTTTCAGGATGATAATGACCTGATCTGGCATTATTCCACCCACACAATCTGATAATGACCTGCATTTATCTGCATTTATCTGAATATCTCAGTGCAAGTATGACACAGGAAAAGCTTTTACACACCCATTAACAATGCTTGTGAAGGATTTCTAACAAAATGAAACAGGAATTAAGGTAAAATACTGGTACAAAAAAACAACAACAATAAAAAATAAAAACATTGCTTTTCAAGTTTGGTATTAGCTTAAAATTAAAATAAATTTTCATCTTTAGCCCAAAGCTACATGAGCCTGTGAAATGCTCATAGTAATAATCACCCCATTTACATGCACACACTCCCACAGGTGTGTCCAGTCATACCAGTGACAGTTGGTAGATCAGGGAACACCTGTCTCTTCAAGCCATATTACAAACAAAGTCAGAAAAATGCATACAAACAAAAGGAAAGAGATGGGGTGGGGCCAGGAACAGGAAGGAATTTAAGCAATTTCCCATCATAAACACACATGGACATGACAAACGGACACTTCAGTACCTTATTGAGCTCTTCTATCCGACGGATCAGGTAAGGGTTACTGGAGGAGTTCTCAAAGAATACATAATCTGCAACAACAAACACAGAAAATGAATATACCATCATATATTTAAATATATACACTGCAAATAAATTACCTTTCTCACCCAAACTCAGTGAAAACTCATTATTGGAAGGGAATGTCCACAGGCATTAATACGTCACTGCTACAGTGGGCCAAATCAATAAATGTGTTTTTAATTATGTGGAAAGTCGTGACTCTCAGCAAGTGTTCCACCAGAATTTAAAAGTTAAAAAAAAAGTCCCATAAATTAAAGGCAAACAAAAGTGCAAGATTCTCATAGCCTTTCAGGCTTACCATGTGTTACCATATGTTTCAGTTTGTTAGAAAAATAAATTGAGAATAGAGAGGCACAAAACTCAAAATACCTTTAAAAAAAAACAAAACAAAGATTGTCCATGCATATGATTTCACCCAACTGTAACTGAGCAGGATGTACACTATCTGCACAACTTCAGTCCATGGTAAATGCTACATTCACACACGGTCTGAAATACTGTAATTCAGATATTCCAGACTTATAAACAGTCCAGTCGGTGCAGAAACAAATTTGTCAGGGCTGTCAAAAAGCTTGACATTTAATGCATCTCAGAGTGTATTCATTATCATGCTAATATGATAATCCTCCGCCTCTGGGTTGAAAATCTGCTAGACCTCGAGGCTGCATTGTTCTAAATAAATAAATTCC
>VVAS01110900.1:0-10684 GCA_015103295.1 Ptychochromis oligacanthus | reverse complement strand
AAGGCTGACGGCAGCCGTCCTACTTTATATCACAGTGATACCTGCAGCAAGCAGGGGTGAGTCTAAAGGAGGGCATGGGGGGTACTCGACTATATTTATTTCGAAGGCTTTAGTAACATTATTTTGCAGATTTAGATTAATAGAAAATATAAATAAATTATTATATTAATTAAACTGTATGAATATTTTAAACTAGAAATATAAAAGCTTTTTTTTTTTGCAGGCCAGTAAAAATATACATGGCCCAGTAAAACTCGGAGCCACTGACCCGGTGCTGTTAGGCTGGACACTCAATTATTATTAACATTAATTATTAACATGTACACCATCAGACTGTGTTTTCAGCAGGAAACGTTGCATCAAAACACAGGGCGAGCCTTTAGTTTTCTTCATTACAGTCACCACATGCTCCTTTAAAGGCTTACAGATGCACATACTCATTCACAAGCACACTTAAACTCACACACACACGCATGCACACAAAAAAAACATACATGAACACACACCAAATCTACCTCATCCAGGAGATACTGTCAGAACTCTTTTTGCCTCCTCTTAATGTAGGAAAGCCTTCAAAGAAGACAGAATAAAGGCTATTTTATATTATGCCTTAGTTTAGGTTGTATGTATACCTTATTTTATTTGACATTACTGTATTTGTGATTAGTTTTGAATTTTAAAATTTTTTCTTGAAAAAATATGATTTTAATATTGCATGTAAATGAAAGGGTTTTGTTCTTTTGGCAGATATTATTTTCAGTTAAACTGTTAAAAACATTACAATTTCTAAAACGGAAACCAATGAGCAGTTCATTTTAAAAGACCTGTTTTTTCTCTTTTCAATATTTATTATTGCTCATTAATAAGACAAAAGTTTTTCTTATCCGATTACTCAATTAATCAATGGAATAATCAATAGTATACTTGATTACTAAAATAATTGATAGCTGCAGCCCTACCTTAAACTGCTGAATAATATGTGCAACTGTAGTCAGAGGAACATCAAGCTGCTTGGAGATGGTCTTATAGCCTTTACCTTTAACATGTTTATCAGTAATTGTCTTTCTCATCTCCTCTTCTCTCTCTCCTTAGCTTTCTGTGGTCCATGTTCAGCGTGGTAGACACCATGATACCAAACAGCACAGTGACTACTTTTCACCCTTTAAATAAGCACCCTTTAATTTTCATTGCATTTTTATTTATTGTTATTTTTGTCTGTTTCAAGTTATTTCAGTGACCACTGTGGGTTTTTTCCTTTCTTTAACGGAAGGGTACCAACAATTTTGTCCACGTCTATAACACCCAAATAAATTATTTAGGGCATGTCTGTGGTTTTGGTGACTTGTGGAGTATTTTTTAATACATTATCTGATGAACAACATGACTTGCCGTATGGTTAAAGTACTAGCAGCCAATTCAGTAAGTCTGCATTGCAGTTTTGGTGAAGGAAATTTTAATTGCATGTTACTTAGCATTAGCTACTAAGTTAGCACTCTACCTTTTCTTCCCAAGATGAACACTTCTGGCTCAGAATTAGATGGCAACAGCTATAATAATAACTTTTAGGGTTTAAAACAGGACTTCACAAACCAACTGATGACATCACAGTGGCAGCGTCCACCTTTTATATATGGTCTTTGCAGAAAATGCAACAGAGGAAAAACAGCAATGGCAAAAAGTTAGAGCATCTTTGCTTGGACCAACCATGGAAGTCTTTCTGAAAATAACATGAGTATAGGGCAGTCATGACTAGCGTGTAACTGATTGGTAGCAAATAAAGTGGCAAATTAGAACGGTAACAGGAGCATTATCCATTGTCAGAGAAAGCCATGGCAATGGGAAAGAAACACCCAGAGACAAAGAGTGAAATCACAAAGGTGCCTGACTGCAATGTTTGGTTTAATTTTTGTAAATGATAAACCCTAATGTTGAAGTTTTCAAACTCAAACTGCAATTTTTTCAAAAGGGTCTGTTTTAGGGGTCCCAAGACACTGGAGTGGTTCAAATGCAAGGCCTAACGCAGTAGAAGCTTTTCAAGCTAGAATTTATGCATGTCTCCTAAGACCTGCTCCCTCTTCCAGCTTCTGAGTCCCTGTTTCCTTTTTCTATTAATCTGTTCAAACATAAAATCAATTAACATAAGCAAACACACCACTGTGCAATAGTGTTTACTTTACATTTTCCAGCTACATGTACCATTGCCTGGGGGAAAACTCAATTATGATTGGCTAGAGGATGTCCATTAATTGAATTTAATGCACAGCATTACCGGATAGCTCCGATGAGACCATCTCAACATCATTCTGAATGAAAGCAGGTGCAGTGCTAAATAATAAAGTGAAATGTCTCTGTGCTTGCTTCATTATTTTCTCCACAGACCGACAACAAAGCAGCACATACAGTAGGTAGCAACCCAACACAATAATATTCCAAGTGTATTGACTGGGTTCCAGGTATTACACAGCCCCTCAGGGGTTACCAGGGAAACAGAGGTATTACCAAGAAAAATGTCTGATAATATGCCAGGATAAAGGGGAGGGTGTCTTTGACTACTGGCAGAATAGCGTGAACCAATCAATTCTAAAATTTAGGCATGCACCTTAAAGTGAAACCCCTTCCCACAAGTTTCCATCTTTGCCTATTATTTATAGTAACAATAAAGTAAAAAAATTCTGACATCCTAAGAGGAGCACTAGTCTTTGTCTGTGATACAGGTCATGTCTGAACCTCTTTGAGAGAATGCGTGGGTAGTTCAGGATTGGAGGCTTTAAATGTGTGCAACAGGAAGCTGCGCTGAAGTACATCTCCTGCCAATGTCCTGGTAGGATCTCTTAGATCAACACCTCTCTGAAAACAGTGGGGTGCTGACTATTGTGCTGATGCAAGAGAGGCGGCTGTGGCATACAGGGCACTGGCATTCACACACATATTCCATACAGAGAGGATAAAGAAAGCTGTGCTCATAACAGAAGAGGTACAGGTGAGAAGAATTGTTGCTCAGAGGCTAAACAAGAATAATTATGCGTCTCAAGCTCAGTTTCTCTGCCTTTTAAGACAAAAGTGATACACCTTGTTTGTACTTGTACTAATGTGATTGATTCCTCCATCAAACCTCCATTTTCACACGTCTGGGATTTGCCTTAAAAAAAGGTGAAAAATGTGAAAGCTTCCAGTGGATTTCAAGAAGCCAAAAGCAGCAACTTTGAATAATGAAGCCAAAGCTTAAGTAACAAAAACTGCACTTCCCAGAATAGCCACTAGAGGCTGGCTCAAAAAATAAGACAATGTCATACACAGTATTAAAGATGGGTGAAGCATCTGAAAAGTGAAGCCAACACAGGAGTATCTTAAACCTACATTCTTTTTAGTGGCCAACAGGGGGCGACTCCTCTAGCTGCAAAAAGACTTGTGGTTATAGAAATCTTTGGGAAGAGGGCCCTCGCTTACCTTGATCTGTCACCTAAGTAAACACTTTTCTAATGATTTTTATGGGTTTTATGGGCTCAACAACTTGTCAGTCACAATGGAATTTCACTACATAATGATTGAAGTCATGGTGGCTACGTCCACATTTTGTATACCGTCTGTGGTTAATGACCATTGACTGATAAACATATTTAGAGCCTGATGTCTAAATAGCAATTTTTTCCCTTTCATGATTTAAGTATGGGGATTAATTTTGTATAACACATCTATTTAAATTGTATTATGGCCCAATGTCTTGCTGAAACTCTAAGAAGTTGGCTGCTTTTTCTCCATTGGATGTAACTTGCTAACCAAGCTACAGTACCTATCATTAACTCCCCACTTCACATTTGGCCAAAAGAATCAAGCTCAAGGCTTCATAAGAGTAATCCACAAAACAACCCCAATTAGCTAACCTTTGACTTTTAAGGTGCTTTTGACTTTCAAGGTGCCAGTCACACAGGCCTCGAGGTCGGATGGTGACCCCTTGGTAATCACCAGTTGCTAGGTGACTGGTTGCGGGAGGCTGGTGGCATTCACTAGTGTGAAATTGGTCGCAAAAAGGTATACGGTGCTGCACCAAAAACCTTCTGTTTGCTTTGGTTGCTAGAAGGTTGCCGTGGTTGCCCATAGTTTGCATGAAAGTTGCCAACTTATCTGCAAACACTCACAAGCTACCTGTCAAGCGGTATGGAAACTGTGAAAAATGCAACACAAACTGGAAATAAAGACCGTTTGTCCTCAAAGTAAAAGTTGCGCCTTTTGGAATGTGTTGGCTGTAGCAGTGTGGCACAGTTGTTACTTTTAAGGCAAACATTCTCCATTTCTGGTTTGTATTGCACTTTTTCAAGTTTTACTACCACTCTGCTAGTGGTTGGTAAGTGTTTGCAGAAAGTCTGTGTCTTCCATGCAAACTACAGGTGACTGTCAGTTCTTTAGGCCCTAGTCATGCAGGCAATCTGCTAGCAACCAAAGCAATGATAAGGAGGTTTTTGGTTGAACACCCTCTTAATGACCAATTTCACCAAGCAACTGCCAATAACCTCCAGCAACCACTCACCAACCAGTTGGGGAATACAAATTTTCCCCTTGCAACCCGAGGTTTCCAGGGGGTTGCTGACCAGTATCTGGGCCTGTGTGACTGGGGGCTAAATAGACTAAGTGTATAATTACAAAGTAAGTAGCCACATAGCTGACAGTTAGATTAAATTCAAATGACAGGGCAAAATACCAGCAGTTTATTACAGAGTGCATGTATTGTGGTTAATGCATCTATTAACAAAAAACTGGCAGGCCAGCCTCTCGCTCATTTCTCCCCATGTATTATTAGTCCTGTTTTGTAATGGTAATTCTTTATCTTCTTGTTCTATAAAACTTGAGGGTAACAGACTGATAAAATTGTTCTTTCTCCCATGGCTGCAGTGAAGTTTCCATCCAATCGTAAAGAAATCCCCTGTATTTAAAACTAGAAGATAACATTTGTATATTATATGCCATTACGGACACCAAACAAATCTGTGAGGAAATGAGGTGTCAGGCCGCCTGGATTCCAAAATATTTATTATAGTCAACAATAAAAATGCATGCATGGCTGCAGATAATGGAGATAAAGGTAGGAAATCTTGAAGAGATAGAATGGAAAGACAAAGGTTATGAGGGGTTTAATTTTTTTAAAGTGGCACAGTCCATCATATCTATCTATCACTCATCAATATGTGAACACAAATGGACACTGTCACCCTTTAGCCACATCACTAATTTGCCATAGTCTTTTGTGGGCCCTATGCAGGCAGTCAGCATGGTGGCATAGTAAATGCTTGCACTGAGCTTCGAGGAGTGGCAAATCAACAGCTTTTAGATATGGGCTTACATGCTTACATGTATAGTAATGAGACAAAGTACAATCCAAAACCACATAAAATCTGTCATTTTTCAATGTGGCAACAGGGTGAGCTACAAATTTATGGCTCTCTCTTACAGTTAAGCCTTTCATTATCCAACTGAGTTGAGGGAGCACAGAAATATATTGTACAGAGACACTGATCCAAGATTCATTGCCAGATTAGGCTGCTGGCTCTCACTGTTCAGGGCCTCTTGCTGTCTCCTGGTGCCAGTGCTAGTCGCAGATCCAGAGTCCAGGCTTGGAGACTCATCCATTAAATAGAAAACGGGCGACTGGTCAAATTCACAATGTTGGTAAGGACACAGCGGTCCAGGCTCATTGAAATGACCAAAACGTACAGTCTTTATGTCAGCATGTGTACACTTTTCATCCTTACGGTGGTTTCTTTTTTTTTAACAATGGAAGTGCTGCCTTGAATGTGCATGAGTATGTTTCTGTGATCCGTTAAGGCAGGAATTCTCAATATGCCATTTAAAGGTGCCAGTATATGATTGAGGGCCGTGCATGAAAAATGCAAATGTCAAACACATTTAGTGTTTCCAAGATGTCTATTCAGAGTATGCTGGTTTATAAGAGTAACTGAGATTTTATATATAGTTTTTTTAATCATTAGGTAGGTGGCTGTCAGACTTCTTGACAATAGCTGTCCTTCCTAATGTTTGTAAGTACTTACCACCTGCTGTACCTGTCACAATTAGGAAGGGTTAGTCTGCTGCGATGGCTACAACACAATAGGTTGAAACTGAAGAAGTTTTCCCTTGATGACGTTCTGTGGTGCTACCTGCTTGTTACGTTTAATGCCATTAGCCATTTCCAGGTCCAAACGCTCTTTCTTCCCGAAAGCAAACGAACACTGAGGCAGCACTGAGAGTTACAAACAGTCCAAATTCTTTCAACTCAAACAAATTGGTCAGTGTAGCTGTTATCCCAGGTGTTACAATGAAGTATAACAAGGACTGATGAAGTCTGGTGGAGCTAGAAGTTAGCAGCAGGTTACCTACTCAGTTGACATTGAAACACAATATAATATATTTTGATTGAAGAATCTCTAAAAATAAAAATAAATAAAAAATAAAAATAAAAAATAAAATCATACAGCACTGTTAAGCAAAGACAGAAAACTAAATACCATTAACATTTGGGCTAGTTGACATATAATGATCTGCTATGACGCTTGCTACAGAGCTATAGTTAGGCTAATAAAAACACTTTAGCACAGGGAAAATGTAGGACAAGGGTTAAGTTGTTCTCAATAAAAGTACATGTCAATGGTCACCGATAGGCAGGGACAAATACCATCATATGGCACAAAACAGATACCAAAAATGGGCAAAACTTCAGCCAAGAGAATATCTCAGATGACCTAATTCATAACACGAGGTTAGACATTAATATGTTGCTGTATGGTTTGGATTACTTGCCAAGAAAAAGTCCTGATCCTAGCCTATAATCTCCCTGAGAGTGATTGCTATTTTAAGCTTTAAAATATTGTGAGTCCAAGGGCTGTAATGGACATCATGAGTTATAAAAACTTAGCTTAAAGATGTCCTACACAAAAATAGTGCTAATAAAAATATGGAGAGGCTGCTGGGGGTAGAAGTTGTAGAAGCTTGGACCCAGAAACAGGTCACGTTATCATCGCTTAAGATGCAAATAGTATGACTTGAACCGTGGCTGGATTAAATATACAGTAGGGTATTCTTTCCTTGTGTTTGTGGGCCACAATAAAAGTGTTCCCTGTCAAGGGTTACCATTGGCTTTGAGAACTCTAGCTTTATGATATATTTGCTGCACATTCAAAGTGCTGCTCTTGGTTCTGTAAGAGTCACACAAACCTAGAGACCAGTTGGTGACCAGTTGGTAACCATCTGCGACCAGTGGTTCCCAAAGGAATAATGAGTATTCCCCAGCTGGTTGTGAGTGGTCACTGGAGGTTGTTGACACTGGCTGTGAAATTGATTGCTAAAGCCCTATTCACACAGGCCTAGGGGACTGGTCGGCAACCATCTGGTAACCAGCGGGCGCTCAGGAAAAGTATATATTGCGCAATCGTTTGGCAAGTGGTTGCAGAAGGTTGCTGGCATTCGCTAGCATGTAACTGGTGGTAAAGAGATATATGGTGCTACACTGAAAACCTTCTTGAGATTGCTTTGGATGCTACAAGGTTACACATTTTTCCCTAGCGACCGGAGGTTGCCAGGGGGTCGATGACCAGTCTCCAGCCCTGTGTGACTGAGGCCTAACTTGAACATGTCTACATTTCACAGACACCCTAGATTCACAGTATTCACAAAGATTTGGGTAATTTTCTGATTAAAAGATAAAACAATTAAAATTGTATAAATTTGGTAAAAACTATTTAAGACTTTAAGGTTGGATCAAGACATTTCTGTATTTTTTTACCCATTCTACAAACTCACTGACTTCTGTATGAGCTGAACAAGCCAGTTAAAATGCTCTACTGTCAAAACCATCAATGAGACAGGCACAGCGAGCTGCTGGATGAGATGATTAAATGGTTGCTCTCTTCTCCCCAGCACACAAGACAACTTCCTGTGTTCAGACAGAACTCTTTATCCAAGTGCAAGCAGAACAGAAAGATACCTGCTTGAGCTCCTTTTCTCTCTGTAAACAGCAACAGTCATTCCTTCACTTTGCCTTGAAGCATTCTGTGTGAAAAAAGCCTGTGAGTGCTCATATGACATATGACATGGTGGTCCAAAATAGCACACATCTCGACTGAAAATGAAAATGAAGGAAACATTTGTTGCTTTTGACACAAATATCTGCTCTGCTCTAAAACCTATACAGTGATAATCTGAGCTACCCATCTTCTAGAATCAGCTCTAGTTTTACTAAAAGAACTGCAATGAATGAATTAAAGAGCATGTAACCTGTGCGTGGAATAAATTCATCCATTCTTTGCTGTAGGTAGCTGCTGTAAAGCTGCGGGCAGCAGTGCCATGCAGAACTGCCTTCAATTTTCCAAACCCCTTTTTACATTTATTCACTGTGAAGGTAAAGATCCAGAAAGAAACACCATGCAATCCACTGTCAGGTTGGGCCTTTTGATGTTCAGGCTATAAAAATACCTATGAGTCACATTCTTCCATGTCAGGGCTGACAATATCTACTCATCACACTGTGCAATCCTTTATCTGGTTGTTGCCTTATAGATATTCTGATTTATACCCCATATATTTAGAGGCTTGATGATTTTTAACACTAGTACTGATTTCTGCTGCCCCAAATGCTCAAAGCACTGAGCGGCAAATTACCACAATACACTTTAAATGTGGTCATTTTTAGAAGCATAACATTCACTTACATAAAACAAACCTTCATAAAAAACCAAAGCCCAGATTGTTGAATGAACACTAGCTGTTTGATACCAAATATGCACAAGCATATTTTGTATTTTTGGATGTTATTTCTCACTCCCACATAGACAACAAAGCATATGAGAGAAGCAACAGGAAGTTGTCTCTCCAAACACAAGACAGTGCTCCACACGCCAAATATGGATGATCCAGAATTACACTGCACGCGCTTTTTTAAACCATAAACTGTGTAGGCATTTTCAAAAGGATATTCAATCACAGTTCAATGATACTTCACTCCACTCCCATGCTCTCATAACACATAATCCACTCCCGCACCCCACTTATGGGCTCAAAAACCATGGCTCTAATCTGTCATGTGCTTTAAACGAAATCCTCCTGGGTCCTGCTGTTTCTTGCAATTACCAACATCTGTTATATAGAGCACCCATGTCTTGCCCTGTTGGGATCTTTTGTTATACTATTACTATGCACCTATATTACTGGTTATTTCAATTAGTTCACAACCACATGCTGTCCCTGTTAAAAACAAGTTATCAATAAAACAGACTACAGCTCTTCTTTAATTACTCTCTATACAGCACTGTAGAAAGGGCTTTGACATGTAGCTGTGCAATGTATCTCACCATCTGAGAAACAGAGAAATGGTAATAGATATTTTATGATGTTTAGGTCATGGAACTGATGGGGCCACAGCAAAATTGTCAGCTTGTACTTCTTTAGGATGTGTATTGTGGATTTTGAGGTTTGTTTAGGGTCAAAATCCTGTTGTAGGAGCTATCTTCTTTTCATCTTCACCTTTACAGCTGAAGATGTTTATATTTAATCAAATCTTTTCTTTTCTCTTTTTTATTTTTTTATTTTTCCCTTTTCTCTACTAGTGAAATATTCCCTGCACCACTGGCTACAACACCACAAGCACAAAGCAGGATCAATCCACTCCTGTGCTTAATAGTTGGAAAGGTGTTTTTTTCTATGAAATCTGCAGCTTTTTTCTCCAACCAAAACTTTGCTCATTGTAATCACAAAGTTTAGTTCAAAGGAAATCTCTCCAAAATGCGTCTTCTTAAGATGTCAAGTTCTGATGCAGAAATTTGAGATGAGGAAGCAGAACAAGGTTTGGTTTCCATAATAAATTTTCCCTGGGGGTCATATTGGTGCTGGTGTTGCTGCATGGTAGAACAGTGCCCCAACACTCTGAAAAGACTATAGCATTCAAACAGGAGTTTAAATTGTCTTTTGAACCCTATGAGTGGTCTCACCAAAGGTTTTCCTGGCCTTCCAGACCTTACCTTGACCTGCATTTTCCTTGTCAGCTGCGGTTTCTTAAATTTGATCACCAACTGATAAAACAGCTACCAAAAACCACTTTTCTATCTTCTTCTCCTCCTTTGTGGGCATTAGTCATTTCAGTTTTAAGAGTGCTAGGCAGCTGCCAGAGGACCCCATGGCTGCTGATGGGTGGCACAAGGTTTTTAAGAGTCAGAGTATTTATAAAGCTTTGAAATTTACATAACCTGACCTTTGCTAACGATGATTGTGAACAAGCCATAGTCCTAACAAACTCATTAACGTCTGAGACCTCAGGAAACATTATCTGAGAGCTTCAATCTCTTGGGGATGCCTAAAGTTTTGCATAGTGCTTCTTTCCCTGTTTTACTCCAAAATTACACAAAATAATGCACTAATCTTGCTCTAAATGTTGTTAATAATGTGTCATCTTTAACCCCAGAAAGTTGATTCTGTTCATCTTAACTGTGAAACTGCCATCAGTAATGGGGGACATTTGAAAGTAGTGTACCGTAGGTGCGTAGGTTTACGATGTGTACCGTAAACCTACGCATATGGATCAGTATTTAAGGTTTGACTCTCATCATCCACTGGAGCACAAACTGGATGTCATCAGGACGCTACAACACAGAGCGAACACCATCCCCACTGACACAGCGGCCAGGGAGGCAGAAGAAAAGCACAT